>LZPO01118190.1:0-24697 GCA_001675575.1 Neotoma lepida | reverse complement strand
GCCCTGAACTCAAGCATATGAAAAGTATATATGGATTATACTCCACATGCTTATGACAGAGAGATGTATCCCCAGGTCATGAGAATGATCGTGGAGGTAAGTGGTAAGTGTGCTTGGTGTGTCATACCTCTGTATTCCAAATCAGAATAAACATAATCAGTGGAAGATTAAGTTCTGGTAGAGCCAAAAGCACTGCCTTGAAAAGCTTTTAAGGATTTATCTCCACAGACATCTAATGGGGCATTCAGCTTGATTTTTCAGAAAAAAACACTGTCCAAGGCTTTAAAGAGCTGAGATTTATCACAGCATTCAATCTGTTGCAAAAATTCCTGGCACTTTGACTCAATATAAGAATATAAAGTTTTCATATCTTCAAAAATNGGAAAATAGTTATCTTATTAAGCATAATGTTATCTTCCAATTTAATTAACATTGTCTCTCAAGGCAAGCATAATAATAATTTTATTATCCTTCAAGTGGTATTTTAGTTAAATGATTTATATTAGTGCAAATGTGTAAAACAAAAGTCACTTTGTAAAAATAAATGAGATGACCCACACAACTGTCTTTTATGTGAGCTCTGTTTGATGTTTTCAGCCATATTATCATCCTACAAAAGGAATATTTAAAAAATCTGGTTTATAACAACAAATCAATGGCATTTATACATCTAAAATAAAAATTGGTTTTATATATATATATATATATATACATATATATAATGTTCAATATTTGATTCAAGATCCCAGTGTTTAAACTATGTAGTATAAATCTATTATGTTAAATAATTGCAAGAAATAGAAAAGGTAAATAAAATTGAGCCTTCTACTCAAGGCTTTATAATGTAATGGCTTCTTCATATTCTCCAATTGGAGTTGTTCTAATTGCCATACAATGAGAAAATATAGATGTCATCTAAGCACAGAGTGCTGTGAGGGCTCAGAGAATGGAGGAAAAACTATTAGGAAAACTCTAAAGTTTCATACACACATTATAATGATGACTCAGCTTTTCTAAAGAGAGAAAAGAGTTCAAAAGACATCATGCAGACACAAACAATGACACTGCACACTGCAGCCCCATAAGNAGCAAGTTCAGCACGACATGGAGAAGATGTAGGTGGAAAGAACCCATGAAAGGCAGACAAGATGGCTTCAGATGTCAAGCAGCCATGTTTATCAATCATTCCATCATAATGTTTTAAGCAGGGAACAACATCCAAGTTCAATACGGAAAAACTAATCTAGCACCAGGGTAGGGAGGATGCGTTGAAGTAGGAGGAAAGAAAATCAGCGGATCCCTGACAAATGGTACAGGTAAAGGACTGAGAACTAAGCCAAGGGCATTGAAGCTGTTCAAGATGAAGATCTGAGATACTTTAAGGATGTGTGCGATGTGGTGTAAAGATAAGAGGAGAAAGGTAAGGCTGGGGTGCTAAGAGCTGCTCTCAATTGCAGGGAAAATAGGCTCAGGCATAGGTATGCTGAGGATGGNGTGAACTTACAAGGAACACTAGTCACTAGTTAGACATGCAAAGAGGAAGTCACTACAACATGCAAGTGGCTGGGAGAGCCACTGCCAAGTCTTCAAGCAGGCACACAACCATTTTCAATAGCATTTCCTCAAGAAAAAGTAATCCATCCTCAAAAGGAAACTGAGGCCCCTTCACACTGAACATAAGAAAAAGAACACTCCTGAAACAAGACCTCTCTCGAGACAAGCAAATCCTCTGTCTCTTCAGTTTCTTACTGATTTCCAAAAACTAAGCATTAATAGAATATTTCCTTAGAAGTATTTATTGAGAGACCATTACATAAATTATTCACTTGGAAAATAAAAAGCATATTATGTGCACAAAGAGCCTTTAAAACCTTCCACATACTCCTGACTGGTTATAAAAATGATAAATGTTCATAATTTACCAGGAAACAGTAAAAATGCATCCAAGCCAAGTGTTAAAAAGGTTTTCTAGAGACTGTTGAACTTTGTCAAATGCTTTTCCAGGGTCAGAGGGCATATTTTATGAGTTTTTGATCATTATCAATAGCACATCAACTTTTTTGTATTAAAGATTTCTTCATATCAAACCACCCTTGCATTATTGGGTTAAATGCGGATTATGTATGGTAGGTTTTTCCTCGAGTGAACCGGAATGCAAGAATGTTTCAAAACAAACAGATCAANAAATGTAACATGTCATGCTAATCGACCCAAGGGAGGAAATGAACTGATCATCTTAACAGATGCAGATAGGCCTTTCATGAAGTCTAACATCTCTTCCTGAAGAAAGTCCTAAAGAAACTAGAAATGAAAGAGATGTACCTCAACATAACAAAGGTGATGAAGGACAGACCCACAATATAGGGGCTCCTCAAAACGTCAAAAGGATCTAGCTATACCACTTTGGGTATAAAAAAGGGGGATAATATGCATAAAATAAGGATAGTTGACCTTGCTAATGATAAGAGAAATGAACATTAAATATAAGGTCCTGTTTTGCAACTCTTGAAATAGCAGAAGTTCTAAAACTTTGGAGACACACTCTGTTCATGAGACGAGAGGAACAGGCCATAAAAAGAATGAAATTATGTTATTTGCTATAAAATAGATACAATAGGAGATCTTATAATGTGAAATAAGTCAGATGCAGAAAGACAAGTATTTCATGTCTCATTTGTGGGCCCTCCAATTCTTTATAGACATAAACGCATACATACTCTCGATGCACACACACACACACACACACACACACACACATACACACACACACATGAAAACACACATACATGTGATATATGAATAACATTAGAGAGAAAGGGAGAAGACAGAAGGAGGGGACAAAAGAGAGGAGAAAGGAAGAGGAGGGTGAACACAGAGGACAGAGGAAGGTTGGCCATGGTCAAAGTACATGACACATTTGAAAGAAATTGTTTACGTTACACCCAATACTGTCCGTGTATTATGAAAATATGCCAATAAAGGGGAATATCCTAAATAAAAAAATTAAACGTTGGCAAAACACTGTCCTTTTCTAAGTGTTCTGCACTATTTCTCTTCAGGAACAAGACCATAGCAGCAGCAAAGGTTCCATGCTTCCTCATATGCCTACTGATATCACATGATAGTAAATGTACCGTGCATGGCAGAGTGAGGCTGGAAGTTAAAGGTATTCAAGAAGCAAGTGTTTTATTTACTTTGGACTTCACATAGATCTCCACACCAGTCACACATCTGCCACTCATTACTATGCATCAGGCATCTCATTGGTAATATAGAATCTAGGGCACTGCGGACCTGGAAAAGTTTGGTGGGAAATGAGGTAGCAGGCAAATTTTGATATAAAATCAATGACTGCTTCTCTCTTACACTGTCCTCCTCCAAATTGTTCGATTTTATTTCATTTTCAAGGTGTTTCTTTGGAGAGAAGCAAAGATCCTATTAATATCTGAGGGGCAGATATTTATAACTTCTTAAAATCTGATACGAGTAACTTAACTGTACTAAAAGAAAGGCATCATTATGAATCAAATTGAATATGATAAAGAAATAAAGTTGAAAAGGTCTGTTAAAATAGTAATAAGGTAATAGGATCCAAAGTAATATATACAGGACACAGCATCATGCTTAACACAGACGCTGGAGTAAACACAGGAATTACGATCCAAGCACCATCATTTATCCGCTCTGTGGGGTTGAGTAGTTATTGAATTTCTCAAAGCCNAGTATTCTTCATTGAGAGCACTGTAGCAATGAAGACAGCATCCTTAGATGGGCTTGATGGGCGATAAAATAATATACTTGAAGTGCACTCAAATCAGTGCTTCTAAGTAAGTGCTTAAGAAATATTATTGTTTCCACTTAACATGATCATAATAAAGCAACAGATCATGCACGGAAAAATCCTGAGCTCATGTGTTAGCACACCAGTAATCTCAGCACTCAAGAACTNTTGGAGTTGTGGTAGGAAAATCAAGAGTCAGAGGCCAGCCTGGGCTACACAGCATGATCGTATCTCAAAAGTAGGGGCGGAAGGTATTGAAAAGGAGACAAGGGAGAGAAGGGGAGGGAAGAGCAAAGAAAAGGGGAAATTCTGGAGATAGGAAACAAAAGCAACATCTTTCTGGTGTTAAATCACAGAATTCTGGCTTTTTTTTCTCCCTTCATTACTATGACCCAGTTCAAAAGTTTTAAGACTTAGTTCTAAAAGTCAGATTTTTGTTATGATTTAAAATAAGTTAAATTATATAACATCCTAACTAGTCAAAACTAACAAAATATTGTACAGCAAGAGAAATTATACAACCTGGGCCAGGTCCTTGCTGGGAGCCTGGTTGCTGGTGTTTTCAGAGAAAAAAATCATAACATCTTGAGAAAATCATGCAACACAGTAGGGACAGGTTCTGGTCCCACTGCTAACTCGCTAGGTGATCTCAGAGCAGTTCTTACAACCTCACTGAGCCCTCTTTCCCTTGCTGTACAATGGACTAAAGATAGCCTGCTCATAAGCTGTCTCTAAAATGTCCATTTAAACTGGACACTCCTGTAATGGTGGGAATCAGCTCATTGCTCCTTTTATTTAAACGGGCTGTGGTACACATGGCAACATCTCTGTTAGCAGAGCTGTGTGACACTGAAGCATCCTCAGAATGGATGGACAGTTGGAAACAGGCCAGGCTGTGCACACTGAAGCATGAGGAGGAGCAGACAGATCCACTAATATAGAATTATGGGCACTGAAGGAAAAGGATTTAGGAATGGCCTTCTTCATGTCCCATACCAAATGGATCTACAAGTAAAATTCGAAACCATGGAAGAAAACACAGAGGAATTCCTTTATGGCTTAAGAGTGAGAAAGTGTCCTCAGCTCAAAACCAAAGCCAAAGAGGGAACTAAACACCATCTCAATGTGGACAAAAGCTGAAGAATCCCAGGAATAAACTTTGAAATGGCCTTCTACCAAAAAAAAAAGTGATTTGACCTTTTCAATCATAAGAGCAATAAAAACTGAAGCACAAGGTCCCATTTTTGCACCTTTTGAAATAGCAGAAATTCCAAAACTTTGATGAGATACTATGTTACTGAGACTGCGGAGAAACAGGCTATGTCATATATTACTGTTGGGAACACAAACAGCTCAACCCAGTGAAGGGGGGATTTGGCAGTCTCTACCAAAATTGCATATGCATTTGCTTTTTAACCCATCAGTCTCTCTCATAAAAACCAACCCCCAAGGGTATCATACTGGCAAAAAAACATGGGATGATAAATGTACATTATTA
The DNA here is from genome assembly GCA_001675575.1 of Neotoma lepida. Taxonomy (NCBI): domain Eukaryota; kingdom Metazoa; phylum Chordata; class Mammalia; order Rodentia; family Cricetidae; genus Neotoma; species Neotoma lepida. The sequence goes on along the minus strand of LZPO01118190.1, from coordinate 19,418 downwards.
TTCATTGCAACACTAGTAACAGCAAAGGACTGGAAATGGCCCAAATGCCCATCAGCAAGGGACTGGTTGGAGAAACTGCAGCCTAGCCACATAATGAAGCTGTCAAAGGCACAAGGCAGACAGCCACATGCCTCAGGAGTGCTCTCCAGGATCAGCAGGAATAGGGAGAGGCAACTTCAGAAGACCACATTTTCCACCAGTCACACAGCACAAGGGGAACACATACCATGTAAACACACAGGCCTACACAACAAAAGCAAAAAAGGCAGATGAACCCAAGCCAATGAAAAGGAAAAAACAAAACAATTTCCAAGGGAACAGACTAGGAACGAAGAAATAAAGACAAAAACTGTATCTTCCCCAATGTAGTTCATGTAAGAGTTTTGATTCTGGGAATCATGCAAACATTTTGTAAATTAAGCAATATACATAAGACGCAAATAAAATAACATTAAAGCAATGGCCGCATAGAAGTAACACTTCTCAGGATCTGGTGTCCTGCACTCAGTGTCTGTAACATTGACAGGGTTTTTTCAAAATACTGCATTTCCCTTTAAAAATTACATGAATATACTGTTCACTTGTGTGTATAGAAGGAATGGCATCCTATTAGCAGTGGTTCTTAATCTAAATGATAGAAAGACTTTACTTGAGACAGGATCTCACTCTGGAGCAAAGGCTAACCTCAAACTAGCAATCTTCCTGAATGCTGGGATTACAGGTACACAATGGCCAGCAAACTATTTTTATCTTTCTCTGTAAATATTCTGAGATGATCACAGACAAGGTGAATGCCTGTTTGTAGTACAGGAACCTGAATTTATCAGATTCATAAGGAAATTTTTTAATTGGGAAGTAACTCTGTTTCAAGTGAAATTTTTCTAGTGGACGGTAAATTTAGAAAAATGAGGAAACTACACACACACACACACACACACACACACACACACACACACACACACATACACAAAGGAATGAACCCACTGATTCTCTATTTCCCTCCAGCCCAGCTCCCCATCTTCTTCAACCACTCTGCTCCTTGTCCCAGGACACTCCTTAAAACACTATACCAGCTTCATTCTCTGAAATCCGGCCCATAGAGGCAGGAGAGGAGGTGAGGAAAAGGACAAGACAGATGTATTTCTTCCCCACACTCCACCTGCTTTACTGACAGTCCTGCAGTAGCTGAACCCTCACAGGAGTGACTGCTCTGGATAGTCCCTTCTCCATGAATCTAGTCTTAAACACGGTTCAGCCACACAGAGCTCATGCTGTGGAATCACTGGGCCCTTAACCAGTAGCACTACTCTGTAAACATCTGATACTTCCCTTCAGGTGAGGCAACTCAGCTTCCAGCTATATTCTGACCAATATGGGAACACACACACACCTGTGCATGTGTGCACACAAAAGTACACATACTTGTATACACGTGCACAAGCAAGCACACACCAGCATATACGTAGACATATGTGCATGCACAAACATATGCATACACAGCTATACATATATACCCACATAGACACAAACTTATATTCTAATATTCATATAACTACATATAAACAACACATAGAAATATACAAGGCTACATAAAAATATACATGAACATGGTGGGGGGGGTGAGCCTGTAACCAAATCTGACTACAATCTAATTAAAAGCTATACTTTTCCCAAAAAAATAAAGTGCCATAGTTCCCTAAGTAGGTTCCCAAAATTGTTTTGACTCTAAAATTTTATGACTACAAATCAAATGTCTAGACATAGTGAGAGACCAAAACCCACAAAGCCACAGGGTCAGGAGACAGAAAGCATGTGTCTGAAGGCCAGCATCCTGGACAGGCTCCCCCCTCCACAGGTGGAAGCCTGTGGAATTTGAGTTAAGCAGTCAAGACTCCCTATGCCAGTCAGCAAGATGGCTCAGTGAGTNAGTACTTACCACCAAGCCTGATGGCCTGAGTTCGATCCCCAGAACCCACATGGATGAAGGAGAGAAGGACCTCTGCAAGCTGCCACCTGATCTTCACAGGCATGCATACCTACATAGAGAAAAAAATAAATACATAAATGAGACAAAAAAAAACCACAGACTCCCTGTGCCCTAACACCAGAATGGTCTCGCCTACCTCAGACAATGGATGTGAGGCTTCAGATACAGTAAGTGCTTCAGCACCATTAAAAGCAGGAGAGGGCCACTCTATTTAAGAAGGATGTGTGCAGGGATACATCATAAATTCATACAGTGTTACTTTACTCCATGACCCCCTCCACACAAAAAAGCAAATTCATCCACTTAAGAGCACTCAAGACAGAAATGAACCTTGACAGAAAAATCTAGTCTATTCCTTCTAATCCTCAGGGTTGCATCAACACCATTTTGGACAGATGGGTATTTTGTTCTATTTTGAAAGACCTCCAAGGAAGGAAATTCTACAAACTCTCTTGGCAGCTGACATACCAATACACTTTAGGACAACGTATGAATACACAGAGAGGTGAGACGGGCTTCCAGAATGCACGGTGTGTGTGTGCATGTGTGGAACCCTGCCTTGCATTTTGAAANTTTGAAAATCCTAGCTATCCTGATTACTCCTCTTCCTTGTAATCATAATTGGCCTCTCAGAAATCAGGTNGCTTAAGTGAGGGGAAGAAGAGAAAGCTTTACGTTGGAAAGGAAGGCAAACAATATTNGAATAGTGACAAACCAAATGATGATCCCGCACTCACAGAAACAGAGTAATAAATTGAATAGAAGGAAAAGCAGAGATGGGGGAATCAGAAGTATTTTTACCCAGCACATGGCAGACCCTTGAGAAGCACCATGAATGTTAAGTCAATGCATTCGGAGAAGAATCACCTGACTTGTGTCAGATTAATAAGAAACGATTTCTAGATATGCTATTTAAAGTGGCCAGGACACAGTTGATTTGAGGGCGAAGCCAACCAAATTTGTACTCTTCTCAAATCTGTACTCAACTNCGTGGTGACAGGCTATAAGAACCTGATCTTGATCGACACAGGTGGATTCTGACTTCCTACTACATCAAGACCTTATCCTATCCAGGAACCAAGCAGAAATAAAATGAGGAGATGAGTGCTGAGTGAACTGCATCCTAGCTCCTCTCTAAGGCACTGGGATATGTTCATGGGCCATATGAAGGCAGTATGTAAGCTTACTTGGTCCGCTCAACTAGGTCTCCAGCATTTCAAGAGTTATTTCTCCATATGGATCAATCCTTGGACATCCACTAACTACAAATTTAAATCAACCATTTTTAAAAAAATATTTACTATTTTGCTCCCAGAAAACATTTAGCAATACCTAGAGACATTTTTGATTGTCCCAGTTAGGAATGCTCACTGGCACTGGGTAGAGACCAGAGCCATTCCATAACACACAGCAGATGACCCAAAATAAAGAATTATTTGGCCAAAGATGCTACCGATTCCAACATTGAGAAACCCTAGACTTGAATCCTTTCTAAAATACTTTCTTGGACCATGAAAAAGTTTTATATTTTAAAATTTTAGGAGAAGAAAGATAAGCATTTGTCCTCTGTCCTTACCTTGCTTACTAACTCATGAAATGTTTACTAAATGCCAGTAGCCCTTTACTAGGCACACTGAATGAAGAAAACATAACGATGGCCTTGTAAAGACACATAAACCAATTGTACAAAAAAGTATGAAACTCAGGGTATCTTGTTGAAACAGTAAACCAGAGCCCCCATCCCCACACCCACAGCAACAACAAACAGAAAGTAGCCAAGCACATAATGACCTTAGTCACTTCCTAGAGGAGGGGAGGGGCTTACATCTGTGTACATGTGTGTATGGCAGTGTGCACATTGAGACCAGAGGTTAAAATCAGTAGTCTCAGGCACTCTTCACCTTCTGTTTCAAGATAGGCTCTCTCACTGAATTGCAGTAGACCAATGCACCTAGACAAGCTGGCTAGTAAACCCCAAGGCTCCCTTGTGTCCATTTTTCCAGCACGGGGATTATAGGTGTGTACCACAAGTCCAGCTTTTTACAAGGCCCTGGGAATCTGAACTCAAGTCTGCATAGCAAGCCCTTTACTAACCAAATGGCCTCCTCAGCCCAGTTTTTAGACATTTCTGATTAAATGAGTAGGACTGAGAATGCACAGGGCCTCCTGGGATAAAACCAAAAGTCTCTTTTTAAGTGAGTTTTTGTTTTGTTTTGTTTTGTTTTTAAGGAATGTGATATGTGTGCAATTGAAGGAGACTGGGTGGGGGAGATTTGGTGTTGTTCTTTCTGGAACACTGCAGCATTTCTCTCATAGAAGATATAAATGCTAGTTCAGTTCCAGGTCAGCCAAGAAGAGCTAACACAACTGCAATGCAGCTGAAGTAATAAAACCGGAGGTGTGAGAACCCTGAGCTCTGTAACTTAGAAGAAGGTATGACAGAGATTCCCTGGCTCCTCACTTCCTCTTTTCCCAGCTTCTTCCCCACCCATGTCACCTACTCTAGGGCTACAAATAAGCCTAGAAACCTTCTATTTAGCTGTTTTTTTTTTAAAAAAAAAAAGAAAATTTAAGTAATGTACATAAAACTTTAAAATCCTTCCCCAGGCCTGGTCCCTAGGGTCCTTTTCCAGAGGCAGACAATGTCACTCTGTATCATATGTCTTCTGCAGCTACTCAAACACATATGTGCATACAGAAGCTTTCCTATTACACACAGAAGTGGGCACATACAACACAGACTGCTGCCTGCTTTCCTTTTACTGATCAACCTCCTTTCTTCTGTGGCTCGGGTATGTATAGACCATTTATATCAATGTTAAAATGACTCCGGGGGGATTCTATGAGCAAGGGACATCGAGATCATGATGTGGAAACGTACAGAGATGGCCAGGCCAAACTAGTGGAAACTCGTAAATTGTAGACNAATAGCTTAGGACGAGGCCCCCTGAATAGGTAAGACAGTTGTTTAGCTTGAACTGTTTAGGGGGCCCCCTGACAGTGGGATCGGGATCCGTCCCAGGAACAGGCTTTTTGGAGCCCAGTGCCTATGGTGGGACACTTTGCTCAGCCTTGGTGCAGGGGGACCTGCCTCTACTGAGTGTACCAGGCTCTGCTGACTCCCAATGGGAGGCTTTACCTTGGAGGAGGTGGGAATGGGGGGGAGTAGGGAGGAGAGGGAGATCTGTGGTTGGTATGTAAAATGAATAGAAATTTTCTTAATAATAAAAAAAGACCAAAAACGGGCTCCTTGGAGCACTATACAAAGCAAATGCTTATTTTCCTCTCTCACAGTATCTAGAGCCATGTCCCCTGGAAGCCTTCCCCTGGACCAGTTCTCTTCTGTCTGTCACTGTACTTCTATACTCTACCTAACAAGTTTGCCTTCTCCCTGAGTGGCTCATCTGACTTACCTCCTTTTGCAGAAAGCAATCTGCTTCATGCTCAGTACCTTGTGGATAGTAGCAACACTTTGGAAAGAGACTTCATGAACTATGTTGAACCTATTACTAGAATTCTAGAGAGAACAATCACAGAAGAGATTTCTAAAGTCCAAGAGAGTCTGTGGAGATCACACCATTCTGAGTTTGCAGTCAGCCATCTTGGTTATGGGCCCCTGCAGGAAAATCCCCACCCAGAAAGCTCCTTTGAACTGATGATATTTTTAGCAGGTTTTCTTCTCCTGTAGCTAAAAGCCCAATTATTCTTCAAAAAGCCCTCAGGTTATTCACAATCCTCTTCTTCAGCTGGGAGAGTGGGAAGAGTGAGCCTGCTCTCTATTCATGTGGGTTATTCATAAACAGGTTTTTGTAGCACACATCCTCACCATTCTGAGACCTGTTACTAGCAAATTGAGAAAGATCAGAAAAGAACCTTTTTGTTTAACTAGACTCTCCATTATGCCTCCTATGAAATCCTATATACCATATGAAAATACCAGTATCTCCTCATCAGATGCACAAAATGTTGCCTGAGTGCCCACTAATGTCGTTTGCTCCGTTACAGGCAGAAATGACTGTTCCCCTTTTACCAGGGACAGGATTGATACAGACTTATTCTGAAATTACAGCCAGTTTGGGGACAGAGCTGAAGAAAACACTAAAATCTTGTGGTAACACAGAGCTCTTGGCATGACTTCGCAAGGGAGGAGCATTTGCAACCCTCTAGGAAATTTGACTAATTTTCCTGAAAGTGTTTAAACAAAGTTGTGATTTGATTAGATGAAATTCTACATCTTTTACAGTCCCTTCCCCCCTCCAACCACCCCCACCTTTTTACTTGCCTAAGGTAAGTGCCAGCACATAAAGAGTGTGCCAGATGCTCTGCCTGTATACCTGTGTACAAATGATCCCCAGTTGGTCCCAAGGCAATACAGTATCACATATTATATTCTAGGGATTTCTATCACATTCTATTCCTAAGGGGCATATTACTATAGGACTTAGCTCAAAGAAAGAAATCTGTGTCTCTTTGGCTGAGCTAGCCTGGAAGGGATTTTTGGATGGAACCAGGAGAACTGGGCAGGTAAATGGGGATAGCATGAGGCCTTGCATTCTCAAGAATCTGAGGCATTACTGCCAAATCTGCACCAATCAACTGAAAAGAAATGCTAAGAAGGCTCTGTTAGCAGAATTCAGGACAGAAGAATGCAGATGGAGAGTAAGCCCAGGTCAGTTTCAACTTGTGATTAAAACAGATACATAAGCTGTATGTCTGTCCATCAAGTGAAAGCTCCCAGTAAACATCATCTAAACACAGACAAAAGACACACAGCCTCCTCTAATGAGCAAGCTCACAATGAGTGGGAAGGGTAAATGAGAAAAAAAAGTCATCACTAAATGGGAGCAAAGAGGAAATGATGGTGNGCTAAAGGAGGCCATAGCAGTGAAGAGACATGGAAGAGAGTCAGAAAATTGCTTCAGCATGACTGATGACCACAGCTGGGGTTGAATAGTAGAGGGGGACCATGCTTTATCCCTTGGCAACTGGATGTCTAGTGTAGACACTTAACACGATAAATTAAGAAGAGTAAGGGGAATAGGGAAAGGGTTCAAGTTTCAGATTTAATGACCTTCAGATACCCATAGGACGTGGAAGTTGATTACAAACTTTAACCTTTCAAAATTTATATTAACTTAAAATTATTTCTATAAGAACAAATAGATCTGTTCTCCACAGGGATTTTATTAAAAGCTTAAGAACAAGAGAGAATATCATCAAACATGGGAAAAGTTCACAGCAGCAGATGACATTAATAGATCCACTACACAAAGAGAGTGAAGACTATCAATCAGTAATAAACGAGTAACACGAATGAGTTGACCACACTTTAGTCCCAAGAGAAAGGGGAGCCTAACTAAAACTGAGGCATCCACCATTCAACCAAAGCAAAACCAGTAGCAGCACGTCAAAGCTGTACCACAAGTGCTGGTGCAAAGGAAAGGCTAGGCTCACAACCAACTCATCAAATATCACAACAGTCATAATTTCAACCACATGAGTTAAAAGCTCAAGTACATCCATGTAAATGTCTTCTGCTCATGTAAACATCAAATGTCTCTAGAGAAAGAATGCACAGATGGCTTCAGTGTGGTGCCAGAACCATGGCTCAGCCTAGCCAGTCACAGAGCCAGAATCTAATTTTCAGTCTTATGGCCTTGGGACCTTATACAAATAATAGAACCTCTCAGAGGCCATGTTTCTCATACTCTCTCAGCTCTTCCTTGTGAGGTGTGGTCATTTTTAGATGGGTATGATTATGTGTATACATAAAATGCAAGCTTCTCATCTTCTCAATAGAAATAGGATATGGAGGGGTTAGGGAGTAATGCAGTTAATAAAGTGCCTGCCTAGCATGCACGAGGCCCTAGGTTCAATCCCCAGCACTAAATAAACTGAGCAAAATGACTCACACTTACAACCCTTGGAAAGTGAAAGCAAAAGGATTAGAAGTTCAAAGTCATCCCTGGCTATACAGCAAGCTTGAGGCTAGCCTGGACTACACAGATACTATATTGAAAAAGGAAGAAAGAAGAAAGATTAAAAAAAAAAAGAGTGGAGGAAAGAAGGCCAATGTGATCTACATATTAAGTTTAACTTTGCTGGAAGCTACTCTTGAAAAAGAATTTAAGTGCAATAATATAGTAATATGTTTAAATTCAATCTGTCCAAATTAGTATCCCCTTGATGAGTAATCAATATTAAATTATTAACCAAATATTTTTTATATTTTAAAGATAACTCTGGAAAATTACTATACAATATGTCCCATCCCAGAAATAAAATGCTATCATCAATACTTGAGGAGGATATAAAATGTATATTTAAGTGATCCATGACAATATTTTTCTAATATCTGCATTGAGTATCAGTTTTTAGTTTAATTCAGTAATTCAATGTTCAGTTCTTTAGTTACAGGAGCCACTCTTCGAGCACCACACATGGCAGGCAGCAACAAATCTGAACAACTCATTGCTCAGTGTTGAAATAAAGAAAAGCGTAGGAGCTGGGGATGTAGCTCTCTGACATACAGCTTGCCTAAAGATCCAACTCCTGGGCTCTATCCCAGTACCAAATAACCAAATAAATAAATAAAAATTGAAGAATGGAAGAGGAATTCTCAGGGAGGCTGGCACTTGCTTTGAAAACATGACAACCTGAGTTCAAATCCCAAGCACCCAAGTAAAAAGCCAGGTGCAGCTGCACATGCATCTGTAAACCCAGTGCCATGGGGGACAGAGACAGCAGGATTGCTGGGGCCTGCTAGACATATACCAGATTCTGTAAGAGACCATGTCTCAAGGGAATAAAGGAAAAAGTGATAAAAACAGGACACCCAATGTCTTCCTCTGGCCTGCTTGCATGCACAGGTATTCAGACACCCACACAGACATACAGACACACAGACACACACACACAACACACACACAGACACACACACACACACATACACCACATACACAGCACAAAAGAGAGACATTCTCTGAGAATTACTCTAGGCAGGCTATAGCATCACTTGTAGACAAGCAATGCCCTTTACAGCAAAACCTCTCAAACAAGTTGCCTCTATTTATTATTTCCCATCCAGCACCTCCTCTCTTGGCCTCTGCTTCCAAACTCATCTTAATTCTTGGTCATCTCATGAGACTCCATTCTACGTGTTTTCTTAGCAGACCTCCTCAGGTTGGAGAACCCCTTCAGACCCTGGCTCAGGCTCTCATCTCTGTTGACACTCTCGCTAGGTNAGTTCATTAATGTCCTCGCTAGGACGTTAAATATCATCTAGATACTGATGACGCCCAGTTCCATACCTCCTTTCCTGCCTTGTCCCTGACTTTCAGACTACTAGATAGAAGAGCTTAGTGGCTGCCTCTGCTTGGATGTCCATATGTAACCAAGTGAAGTAGTAAAGTGTTCTCACTTCTTCCTTCCCACTCTTTCATCTAAGTTAAATGGACCAACCAATTACCCATTCACTCAAACCCTTCATTACTCACAGGGCTTCCTTCTTCATGTTTTTGTTAACTCTACTCTCAAAATGAAACCCGAGTCTTCTTTTCTCCATTTCTATTGGTATTCTATTCTTCTGCTTGATGAAAACCACCATATCACCTTGTCTCTCTTGCTTCACACAATCTATGTTTTCTAAGGATTAGCCCAGGAAATAATTTTGAAAATGAAAATCAAATTATGTCCCACATCTCCTTGAAAACTTCCTGTGGTTTCCATTGTCATCAGGAAAACTGCAACTCTTTATCTCACCTCTGTTTAGTTTCCTCTCACATGCTAGGCCACTGTCCTCTTCCTCACTTTGACTTCCATCCATGCCTTCAACACTCCTAACTCCTTCTTGAGCTAGAGCTATTACACTTGATACTCCCGCCCGGAGCCCAAGTGGATGTCTTCTACTTAGAAGGGAATCAAGCTGGGCATCATGATGCATGCCTACAATCCTAGTACTTGAGAAGCTGAGGCAGAGATTTGTAAACTCAAGGCAGAGCCTGAAATATTGCGGTGGGACCTTGCAAACTCTCCTGCAAAAAAGAAAAAGAAAAAATAAAGAGAATGAAGTAAATCAAAGAAACCAACAGAAGACATAGAAATCATCCTTACAAATGATTCTGTACCTTGAATGTCACACATGAGCATATGTGGTCAATGCAGAATCCTAATTAGAAACCACAGGTCTAGAAAGATATTAACTGGAAAATACACAAATCTAGCAATACTACACACACACACACATACACACACACACACACACACAAACAAACACACACAAAAACACGCCTATTTTATATCTGTAACATTATAAACTATCCATGTCTATTGAATAGAGAGTCATATCCATATTCTCTATGAAACACAAAAATTAAAATCTGTGTCCACTAGTGAATGATGGGAGAATGTCTACGGGACCTTGAAAAAACCAGCACAACTCTGAGCAAACAATTGCTTTCAAATTCACATTTAAATAATCTATAATTCTCTCAACCATTCTTCTCCCAGAAGAAAAGATGTGCCATCCAGCATTTCAGCTCAAAATGAATGCATCAAAATTCCCACGGAAGGACGCTGCTTAAGTATGACAAACACAGCACAATTCTCAGTCCCTTCCAAACAGCTGGTGGGTTTTAAATGCCTCAGATGCTGGAGGGAGCAGGGTGTAGGATCTTTAACACATCTTTAAAAAACTGCAAAAGTGATATTTCAGAATTGATTCTGTTTATTCTAGTCTACCATGAACTATTAACATAAGGTGTTGGGGATGTATCAGTATATAAATAAGTTCATAAATTTAAAAAAAACACTTTGTTCTTGAATCTAATAGACAAAGCAGAATTACAAGTATAAGAGATCAAAGAGAACTCCCTTTAGACTGATGAAGATACAGGACAGAGTGCTGTAGATCAGTGAGCAAGAAGGACTATCAACCCTTGTCCTTCGTGACAGTTCTAGGAAAAGTCTAGTCTTCTTAGGGAGAGAGGGCCCAAGACATGAGGTAGGGGATTTCAACCTGGGGAAAGTTCCTGTACTACAGGGCATAGAATTTAGAGTCATTCATATAAAATTTTCATTGCTAATAGTTTGTTACTTGTATGGCAGTTTATCAGAACGAAAGTTTTAGTGAAAATTGTTACTTACTGTAAAATGCTATTGAAAATCCTACCATTGATAAAAAGGAGTTTCAATAGACTTGGTTTTTACACCTATTAGACACAGCTAAATAAAATCATTTCATTTATTAGTATTAATGGTTGTGCTATTTTTCTACATGCCTTTCCTAGCCAAGGAAATTTTTTGAAAAGAACAAAAGTTGAAAAATGTAACCTCAGCAATCACTAACTTTGGGGACTTATCCCCTGGCACAACTGTTCATACATATGCATATTTTCATCACATATGCAGACAGATGCCTTTGCATTTATTTGAATACTTGCATAAATATTAATGTGTATAAATGCTTGCATGCAGAAACTCCATTTATGAAATATCCAACTGCATAAATTAAGAACATTAGATACTTGCTGCATTAACACTACATAAAATACATGCAATTTGCAGGACCAAAAAAAAAATAAAAAATAAAAAGCACAACCCAGTAGAAGAAGCCTGATTCTCTCAACAAGTCTACCATGCCATAGGCAGGAACTAGGTTTTCTGTGAAATGTATAGAGCCTTCTGATGACTCATAGTCCAATGTCTATACAGATCTTTCTAGTCTAAAAAAATTAATATGAATGTCTTTTTGAGAAAATTTGTAAATTGTTACCTATGACTCCACAAAGTACCTAATTTTTTTAGTCACCAAATGACCCCAAGAGCTAGCTTTTCACGAGTATGACTCCAAAGTAATTGCTACAAACCATCATCTTCAAAACTTCTCTGAAAGGTTGCCAAATAAAAGCCCAGGGTCAGGTGGAAGGTATCTTCCCCAAAATCATCAGTCAAGGATATTCTGAAGACCTCCAAAATAATGTAGGCTGTTGCCATTTGCTCTTGGCTGTCCACCAGAACTTGATGGTAAGACCCATTTGCTGAAGACACCATACACTCTGGTTACAGGATATGGAGAAATCAAGTTGGCACTGACCAGGATGCTTCCTCCTTGCTGACTAGTTTCCATACTATTGGAAGGTGTTGTGAGTATTCATTCCACCACTAGCAGAATGGAGGACCCCACTGTGACTGTTTACTTTGTTCTGTATCCATGGGTGAATGGAACCAGCAGTTCCATCTCCAATCACCACAAGAGAGGGTGAGCACGCACTCTCTCCTCAGTTTTGAGCAGTCACATAACCTTCCAACAGACCACGTCCTAAGGCTGGTACCCCAAAGCTATTTGCAGAACGAATACCCACAACAGGAAGGTGAAATGCAGACTGCTGGAGGAGAAAAACCATCAACTGTCTTACAAAGCTATGAACATTGTGAACTAAAATAATGACCAGCTTGGCAAGACATCCTCATGGATATAATAGTGGCATAAATGTTATGGGGATAATCAATTGCTTTCTGATTGGATTTAAAGGCAATTCTACAAGAGAAAATCCATGTGTAGTCCTGTAAATCTGGCTGAGAGCCCATGGTTTGGGAGCTCATAGACTCTGGATGAACCTAGTATTATTATTTTGCTGAATGACCATGGTATCAAACTGCTGTCTAAACTGGGTATCTCTCTTTGCATAGATTAGTGTACATCTAGGATCACATCAAATTTTTTTGTGCAATGGATGGCAGTTAATATAGGAGCTCATAGGTCAAAGTATAGAAATAATAAGTTTCCAGATGGTGCACAGCCACAAATGGGACTTTTTTTTATCACATTTCCTCCCTGGGCTCAGGGACCATTCCAGAAGAAGGGATGGTGAAATCATAAAACCAGGCATTAGAAAGGACTGCAACAAACATCTTGTGGACATGACAGGATGGTGGCACTCACAAGCCCTACCCCTAGCTGAGGAGCCATTTGTAGTTCATGGCTTCTCCAGGAGAGTAGTTTTTCTTTAACAATATTGCTCCTGGTAGGTTGACCCATAGTGGATAGCCCATACCCANGGAGTTTATGGGCAGCCTAAAATGAATCCAGTGAATTATAAAAAGGAAACAACTACAACAGATGGAAGAGAAGGTGGGAAGGGGTGGGGATGAATCTGGGAGGAGATATAGGAAGGAATAGGAGATAAATATGATCAAAATCATTGTATCTATGTATGAAATTCTCAAAGAATTAAGAAACATATTGCAGTTTTTAAATTACTTGTCCACCCTTGCATATCTGATTCATTCTCAGGAGGGACACACAAATACAAAGTTTAAAAGTTATAAAAGGAAATACAGTAAGTTCCCTGGTTTAGTGAATCTAGATCTATTCAACGACAATTGGCAGTTGGTACCTTTTACCCATCCCCACCCATTCTCAATTAGAGAGATCTATTACTCTTATCTAGGCAAAAGGAATGTTTATGTAGTCATTTCCTTGTGACCATTCAGTGTTTCTTAGCTCAGTATATGTACAGCTGGCTATATCATAAGTTTTACTATCTCTACTTTTGTGCCTGTTGTCCAAGTACAGTTGGACTTCTAAGGTAGTTTCCCATTGACTACGAAAAACAAAAACAAGGGAGTCTGCATTTCAGATTTGAACCTTTTGTGTCTAATTTGTGATGTTACGGCAAAGTCTCACCGCTTGCCACAGCCTGGACATTGGTTTCATTTGTGACTCCACAGACTGGACATTAGTCTCANCTGTGACTGATCCAGGCTCAACAATAGGACCTGCCACCGAAACCAACGGAAAAGAATTCTCCATCCAAACTGCTATTCCTGCTACAGAGTGCCTGCTTCTCCCCAGAACTCAAGTTCAGTTCTTAGAAAAACCTGCCTGTGTAATAGAGCTTAAAAGTACCCTGCCTTCCATACAAGGGTGTGCATGCATCAGAAGGGACTTTCTGTACACACACACACACACACACACACACACACACACACACTGCTACCACACATTTCTAGTTTGCTGCCAGGAGTGAGTCCACATAACTGAATTCTAATCAGTGAAATATTGATAGGCATGATGTATTCAGGTAGCTAGGTCAGTCTCTGAACTCTTTCACAGTCCATGGCTCCTTCTCCTTTTGAACACATGCTGGATGCAGTTCATCCAGTGGCCAGCAGAGGCATTAGACTGAAAAGGCCTAGATCTCAATTACAGCATGAAGTAGAGTAGAGCCCTTTAGCCTCCCTCCCTGCTACCAACTCATTGGCTTATGAGTGAGAAGTAAACCTTTATTGTGCTTAGATCTCAGGACCACTTTTTAAGGAGTCCCTTCCCGGTTCACAAAGTACAGCTGTTATGGTGTACAATACATNTAATGTCTCACAGATTGTATTTGATAGTTTTGCACCAATGTGACCAAAATACCTAACACCATCACTTAAAGGAGAAATGAAAACCCCACTGTTTCTGAAGGTTCAGTCAATAGTAGCTTTCCCCCAGGTGTTTACATACAGCATCATGGTGGCAGGAGCATATGATGGATGGCAACTGCTCACATCATAGAAGACAGGAGGGAGAGAAATACAAGAGGTAACTAGGGATAATAGACCCTAAAGCTGATCCCAGCAAACTGCTTTCTCCAGCTTAGCCCCTCCTCCTATATTTCCAGATCCTCCCCCAAAATAACCATTTCAGGACCAAATAGTCAAATCATGAACTCTGGGGGACATTTCAGATTCAAACCATAATATAAACAAATACTTAAGATGTTAGGAGCAAAATGAGAGGCAAGGAGATCCAGGAGTGTGGAAAATAGGCCAGGGCCTCACACGAGTTTGGTTGGAAATGAATCTGGAAATAAACTCACAGGTTGTACACATTGAAGCAAAGTACACACACGGTTTTGTTAATCTTTTAAAACACTTATTTAATGCCAATAACACCAAGTACCCTGTCTAATACTAATGTTATAAACGTAGCAAGCCACATCCCCTAAGTCAAGGAACCATGGTCTAAGCTGTGTTCAATACTGTAGGAGTGTTTTGAAAGTCTCCTAATGGGAATATCTATCATCTCCTATAAAATGTGGGTTTGTTATATAATATACTACATAGGGATCCATAGCAAATCACAAAACAAATTCATTTCTAGATGAAGAACAACAGAAAATTTAAATTTGCCCAAGAATATGCTAAACATGACAAATAGCACCTGTGAGCCAACGCATTAAAACTAACATTCACTAATGCTGCACATGACTGTCAGCAGATCTTTATCAAAAGAGCTAAGCACAGCATGGAAAGACAGATGATAGACACCAAGACACAGACATCCACCTCAGTGGGTACCTAAACATATTTACATCACATGGACTCCACCACATCTCCTTTATAACAATGCTGGGTAGTCAAAACCTAGCCTGGTATGTCTCTTATTTCTTTTCTTTGTGTTTATTTGTTTGTCTGGACACTGTTGGGCATGAAATCAGCAAGCTCATGCATGCTAGACACAGTATTCTACCACTGAGCAACATTTTGGCAAAGAGTAATATGGAATCTACATGTTTTAATATAGTAGAAGCAGAATTAAAATGCTATTGTTGCCTTTTAAAATTAAAGTATAAAATTAAAGAAGAAATGAAGATTCTCTTTGTTTACATCTTAAATAAGCCTGATATTTATTATAATGCTTAGAGGGATGCAAAGCACTGTTAGGGTATTATCTGAAAACAGCCTTAGGATCCTGATCATAAACTGGGAAGCAATTTATTTGTGAACTTATAATAATACATGTTGTGCCAGACTGAACTAATAAGAATTTTTTTTTCACCTAGAAAGCACCAGAAGCTTTAGGTCAGCATGCTATTCTCATTAAAAATACCAACTTCTTTCAGCAGTGAGAAGTCTATAATGGATATTAGCCTCCAGGAAAACTTTACATCATTTAATGAAGATATTAAATACAGAACCATGATAATCAAAATAATATTGCTCCTAGGAAATCCAAATAAAATAAATGGGTGCAAATGGTAATAAATTTAGAAAACAGAAATATTGCTGCTATTTCTGAAAATATAAAATGAAGTGACTCCTGAGAGCATTTCCATGCCAAACTCCTCAATTTTAGTTTCATACATAATAACAAAGTGAACATTACCATGCCAACTCTTTTACTTATGTCCTAAGAGTAACTATTTAATTGTCATAAAAATCTTGCAAGGTAAATATTTTATTTCCATTTCATTTATGGATGTGGAAACCACCATGATGAAGTGGATGAAGCAGGGTTTGTTCAAAGCTGGGTATTTTAGGGTGATGGAGGTACTTAATGGAGATAGTGGAGGCTTTGTGTGCTGGTCCACACTTGTAATCCCAGCTACCTAGGAGGGTAAGGCAAGTGATTCAGAAGCTCAAGTCTGAGCAGCTTGGCATGCTCTTGCCTTAAAATGAAGTTTTAAAAGGCTTGGAATGTTAGCTAAGTAATAGAATATTTACCTAAGATATGTGAAGGCCCAGGTTCAGTCTCCACCAGAGAGCAAAAAAAGAAAAACTGAACTCAGGTCTGATGAGTCTCTAAAATCCACTCTAATGCCAAACTGTCTTAGCTAAGACGTGGTGGACAGTGATGATACAGCTGGGATGGGCGGAACTCAAGCTCCAGATGGCTTGTGATAAGTACCCATGTCTTCTATGTCCAGAATCACATAGTTACCTATGTCTCTTCCCACTCCATTGTACCGTTTTTGATCTGGTGTCACAGCAACAATTAAGTGTGAGCTTCAATCTGATGGACAGTTTCTTCTCTAGTATACAAACATTCCAAAAAGGAGAAAGCCAGCTGCCTCTCCTTTGGCAAGTTCCCATTCTATCCAAATAAATAATGCAGTGTTTCCTGTTTTAATTCTCTTTAGGATTACTACTCATGGTGGCTTCATTTTTGCCTGTTCTAATTATTCCCTATACTAACCTTCAAAATCTTCTTGTAATTCAACACTGTCCAATAGACTTGAGCATTCACCCACCTTATAAATAAGGGGAGGTTAGTCCTTTTTCAGCATTCTAGGTCATTTCAAATATTCTAAAGGGAGGTTATTCCTTTTTCAGCATTCTAGGTCATTTCAAAGATTCTTTGCAAGAACAAAACATTAAGAAAACTTAACCTTTCATAAAATATCCCACTTTTTCTTTCCATATTATTAATCCTCCCATTTCAAAAATAGCATTTTGGGAGGCCTGGGAATTATTATCACCACTTTGCTGTCCATTTATGACCTGGAAGGATTCAGAAGAACAGCTAAGTGCAGCCTGATAACATGCACGCGTTCTCCCCTCCCCGACCAGGCACACACATTTCCCTGGTTCTCTTCAACCAGACTAAACTGCTTTTCTTGTGTGTCTCAATGATATTTTAATAAAATTTTACAAAAGGCCAAAAAAGGAAAGCCAATCATCCCTCCATGCTTCTATCTCCACAGAGCGGGCTCAACTTCACATTTTCAGTGGAGTGCCTTCTTCTGAATTACACCAAGGGCTTTTTTACCCATCATGCTATCATTGATCCTCCAAACTTAAAATAAGCATCACATATTGTCATTCCCATTTGAGATGTGAGAGAAGACAGGCATAGTGACTGAGATATAATGCCTGGCTGAAATAGGTCCTTTTCAAAGTAGGAGTGGCCTTGCGAACTTTTCACATAATCCCCACATTGTAGGAAGTTATTGCTTGAGTCTTTCCCATATCTTGCCATAAGGCAAAACTAACTTCCCTTGTTTTTAACTAGGTCCCTGTACACATGGAATGATGTTATTTGAAACTATTCAATTACTAGGGTTTTATTTATGTACATTCTGACTTTAGGAATCCAAAGTAAAATGGCCTTAAAGAGGTATCTTCACAAAGTGACCTGAAAAGATATTTCCAGCATCCCAGTAACAACAAAGACCCAGGGTCATGTCTTGTAGCATCTCTCTGTCTACTATGCTAACCTGTGCTGGCCACTGTCTAGGGTATCTGGTCTGTGTTATAAGCAAGAGATAGTTAATGTCTGTGTCAAAGCCAACTGCGCTGTAGTTTGTCATCCAGCATTCAGAAATCTCATCCATAAGAACAAAAGTTTAGCTTAATCTATATGCTGGCATAATAATAGGTTTACAAGAACAGCCCACACTTCAGACACTTTACTTAACTGAGACTTCTCTCCACATTTGGTTGAGAAGGAATACAGCCCCTGCATGGAATGTTAGATACATACATATTTATGTGGGTTGACACTCTCAGACCTGCCAACCTGAGACTTTCTGAGACTCACTTGTGTTAGAGTCAGAGAGTAAACACATTGCCCTAATTACAAAACATACAGATACCTTAGTTCAACATTTGTCACTCAATTCTAAATCCATGCAATAAAATTGTTCAGGTTACTTTTGAAATTTTTTCATGGCTTAAACATACAGAGGTGAAAAAAATATATTTTTCCTCTTAGTTTCCAAAACATACACTCACAAATACTGAGGCTATAATCACCCCAAGCTCAACACTCAGACCTAAGGAATCTCAAGATGTAATGGTGACAATTACAGCAAAATCCAGCACATAAGGGGCCAAGCTACAACAGTCCTAGGCAATGTACTCCCAACACTGAAACAAATAGTGATCCTAAAATTTAAATTGTTTCTCTAATAAAACTGTTTTTAGTTATCCCTCCAAATCCAGGATTAAAATTAGCCTTTGCAGCACATAAACATACCACACAGTCTCGGTACTGATAGTAGTGGTAGGCAGGTTTTCTGTTCTCCACTTATCAACAATTCGTCTTCTGCTTACTCCTTCTTAAGAACTCATCTCATAACCTCATCTGTCAGTGATCTATAACCATCACCACCCTCCAGGTAGGGGTAGGTGCCTTCTGCATTCCTGAATCCTTAAAGTCTCATCTGTCTCCGAACCCCTGTCCCAGGTTGTGTTCTGTGATCTAGGCTGAGGATTGTGTATAGCCCTTGCACCCACAGCCCCTCACATGGTGCTAAGCACAGAGCAGGAACCTTGCAGTAAAATGGGTCAGGAAAGGTAATCATCCTGACAGAGAGGTAGGATTAAACATTTTCATCGTATCACATAATAAACCTCACTGGAGAAGCCTGGGGGAATGCAAAGGCTTCCTATATCCCAGCTCACTTGGGAACAGTTCATAGGGAGAGTCTAAGTGAATGATGTAAGTCAGTATCTACTATTAAGAAATTTGAAACTTTGAAATATGGTCCTAAGCTCACCATGTGGCCTCCAAAAATGTCATTTAGGAATAATCTAATTTCTGTACCAGCAAAAGACACTATCTTTGGTATTTGCCGAGGGCACAAGACTCCAGATAAAACATATAACAATGCTCACAAAATCCTAGAAGAGAAATGCTGCATAGACATTAATGCAAAAAAAA
>LZPO01118189.1:0-14251 GCA_001675575.1 Neotoma lepida | reverse complement strand
GCTGGGGGGGTGGGAGGAGGGAGGAGAGGGGATTCTGTGGTTGGTATGTAAAATAAGAAAATCTTTTAATAAAAAAAATTAATTAAAAAAAGAATCTAAAAGGAACTGCAACAGACAAGTTCTTAATAACTTTTATCTTTATCATATACTAAGCACTCAATAAATATCTTCTATTATGAAGCTTTCTCATCAGCTAATAGCAATAACTTTTTAAAATAAGTTATTTATTTATTTTACATCCAGGCTGTAGTTTATCCTCCTTCTCCTCCCAACCCCTCCTCCACCCCTTCTGTTCCTGCCCTCCCCAATCCACTCTGCCTCCATTTCTGTTTAGGAATATCATGAATATCAACAAAACATGGCATATAAAGTTGCAATAAGACTAAGCACCTCCCCATGTATTAAAGCTAATAACAATACTTTTTAATTAGAATTTTGTTCATTCCTGTGTTCTGTTTTCAACATCCAGTATCTGCTATAGGCCAGGCAGTGAATGGAGAACTAAGAACATAGCTATGAATAAGAGAATAAGCTTTTGATGCTCCTCAGTCCTATAATTTAATAAGTTACAGCTAATAAGTAGCTTGTCTAGCATACTGTAAGTGTTCAATATATAATTAATCATTCAGAAAGCATGTGAGATTATAATTCAGGAAAGGGTTTGGGGGCTTGGTCTGGTCTGTAAGGAAACTAGAATCATCATTTGAAGTAAATATTTAACAAAAATCTGAAGATAAGCCATTGCCTCACACAGAGAAAATAAGGATGTTCCGAGGCAGTGAGTGCTGTATAAATGTTCTACAGTGGGGAGAGGACACTCTACATGGCATTGGGGCACAGCAGATCTCACTGTTGAACATTACCAGTAGCAGCTGGAGGGAAAGCCAAACTGAATTTAGATATGGAGGGACTGGTCTTAAGAGCTCTGGGAATTTATAAGGCTTTCATCTTTAAAGTGCCCAGGTTTTGGTGCTTGAGAGATTTTCCTTGTTTCAACTTAGAAAATAGGTCATTTTGGTTATAAGTTAAGCTAGGTGACTTAAAAGAACCCAATGTTGCCTTCCTTGAGTAGGAATGTGGTGACAAGGACAGTCATGTGAAGGTAATAGAAACAGAATAAGATAGATGGTTTAAGAGGGGGTTAGAACCCACCCAACCTATTATGTCTTAGTGAATACAGTTGTTCATGGTGGCAGATGGTCAGTTTGTTCAAATCAAGGTTGCAAGATTTATTTGTTTTAATGTTTTGTCTGCATGTATGCATGTACACCTTGTACATACTTGTCTAATGTACAAGAAGGTCAGAGGATGAGGCTGATCTCTTGGAATTAGAGTTATGGGTGTTTTTGACCCACCATATCAGTGCTGGGAACTGAACTTAGGTCTGCTGCAAGAACAGTAAGTACTCTGAACCATTGAGTGATGACTCCAGTCCAGCAGAGCAAGTTTTAAGTCAGCCCCTGAGGAACAAATGGAATTCTCTGGAATCTCCTGATCTAAGAGAGTGGCAAGAACTGAGTAGAAATTCCAACAAACTTTTCATTGATCAAATTTCAGAGCACAGAATAAGACTCTGGTCCTCTGGAAGATCTAGAGAGCACCACAAGGAACAAATGCAGAAGTTAGCTTTGAAATAAAAACAAAACTGAAGGGCAGCGGAGTGATCAAAGTGAGTCCTCTGTATGTTCACAGGCACAGATCACTGCCCCAGTAAAGAAGTAATGGACAGTAGAAGTAGATGCAGCCAGACTGTGTGTATGTCTTTTGAACCTGGCACATTCTCTCTCTCTGTCTCTCTGTCTGTCTCTGTCTGTCTGTCTGTCTCTATCTCTCTCTCTCATATATAACCTCTCGGTGTCTCAACTGCACCCTCTATAAAATCATCATGATGATGTGTCTCTTACGATTGCTGGAAGGATCAAGTGAGCCTCACATGTGCATATATATATATATATATATATATAAAATATATATATATAATAATATATATATAATAATAATATATATAATATATATATATATATAATAAAATAAGTGAATGTCAGCCCTTATTCATGGTTTCACCCTATCAACTGATGGATCTGAAACTGCTCTTTCTGGCTGAGAATGAACTCATAGACTCACAAAGCTGAGCATTTTGATGTAGGTAGAGCATCCATCCAGGCCATAGCTGAATGGGAAGCATCAAGCTATAGAGACAAAACTGTCTAGGAACAAGGAACCCAGATTCAACACAGAGATCATCAGAACACTTCTCTTTCTGTGTGCAAACATCGTTCGTCTCTTTGGAGGCAGGGAGTAAGAGACAATGATTCATGTGTGAGACCAATCAGACTATATGAAAAGAGCTCGAGTGAGGAGAGGAAGTGGTGGGACTGCTTCTGCATTCTTTTACATGAAAAAAAATTAATCTCTTACAAAAATTGATTTCATTTCCCAAGTTCCAAAGAACTTCCAATTACCTAGATTTCTGCAGACTATAAAATGCAAGATCTCAAGCTCATTTATAAAAACGCAATTTTAATCCATTCTAAGAATTTTTGCAAAGGTACTGCATGTCAGGGGGCAAATTAATAAAAGAATGATGTAAGGGTAAAACCTGCGGTTTTCATTCAAAAGGCATAGAGGAAAAAAAAAAATCCTTACTTTTATTCTGATCTTTCCAGTCTACAAACTCAAAACTCCATTTTTCTCCATTCTCAAAAGGTTTTTTTTTGTGTGTGTGTGTGTTTTAAAACACTCAGAAATTTAGCATTTTGTGTGTGGCTAGTACCGCAGCACGGAATGATAGTTGTTATTGTTTGAAAATGTTAATTAAAGTGACAACATTTTCTATAAATCTTAGCAAAACACTGTTATGGCTACCTTGTAGCTGTGCTTTGTCTTTGTGCGTAGGATGCAGAGATAATATCTGAGCAGCATTAAGCTGAATCTGGCCACTCTTGTCAAAATAGATGGCTGTAGGTGCTGGTAATGGGCTTCTGAGCCATCCACTTCTGGGTCATGAGTTCAGATATGGCTCAGACTAAAAGTGAATGAGACTCATTATTTTCCCAATGCTATGGAAAATATTTTTTAGGATGAGCCTGCAAAGCCTGGCCAATATCTGGGACAAAGAGATGTTAATTACCCTCCGATATTGTATGTTAATTAGCTCCATTTAAAACAGTAATATCACATTGTTGGAAGGCGAAAGAAATGACCCACATGCATCTTTCTATGCAGTGGAACAAAATGTGTTGATGTTTAGTTTCCAGGTAGGCAGAAGGAAGGAGCTTTGAGAGGAGAAAAGCAGCATTGCGCTTGCTGATTCTTACTCAACTGTTTCATCTTCTATTCACTATAGCCAGATAGAAAAGGACACACTGAAACAAGCCCACGTGCCGTTATGCAAGAATCACAATCCCTCAATTGACTTCCCAAACTTTGTTAGATTCAGATCATGGAGAGAAAGAAATAAACTGTGCACTATAGTTACAGCCATGTACTGTAAAAAATCAGCACTGTAGATCAACAATGAGTCTCTTAATATTATAATGGATCTTAAAAATAAATCCTATCCATTCAGGCCATCGTAGACATCACATCATCATAGCACCATGCATTATTCACATTTTTGTTGCAGTTTATGTTTTTATAAAGACCAGTTATACTGCCAGTCATAAAGCACATACAATTACGTACAGTACTTATCACCTTGATAATTATCAATAACTTATGGCCCTTGGTGTATGCATTTACTACACTATACTCTTCAATGTTTATTTTAGTGTAAACTCAGTCCACTTATGCAAAATTTACTCTAAAACAGTATTCCAGACTTTGTTGTCAGTGGTCTTATACTTTTCATGTTTACCAGGTGTGTTGATTGTATGATGAAACACTGTTGAATGACTGATATAGACTGTTTAAATTTCCATGAGTGTTCCGTGATGTTCTCACAGTGATAAATTCACCTAACGTATTTCTCACAATGTAACTATTAAGCAATCCATGACTGTACTGTAAGTTTTCATTATTTGCCTCACTCTGCTCATATATAAAATGAGAATAATAATGATGACATCAGCTCCTAGATTTGCATATTAAGAGAGGAAGGAATTGTCTCAAAGACTAAGACCAGTTACAGTCCACCATGGCAGGGGAGGGCATGGCAGCAGNTGGATGAAGCAGCGGATGTCACATTGAGTCTACAGTCAAGACATAGAAAGTGGACAGGATGTAGGGAGGAGGTATAAAAATCTCATGGGCTGTTCCGTTAACACGCATTCTTCACCCACTAAAACAATACCACAGGTGAGAAGCAAATCTCCAAACACATTTCTCCAAACACAAACAAACACAAGAACAACAGTGTGCTACATCAGTTTGTACAAGCATGGAAGAAAATTTGGCAGGGCTATATGCTTGAACTGCACACTAGCATGTGAGAAGCCTAAGACTCACAGTCTAGCCTACAAAGTCATCCTGCAACCCAGTGAGCAACCCTCTCCTGATTTCCACAATATACACATAGTAGGTTCTAGGCAGGGAACATCCATGCAGCTCTGAGGGAGCCACCTTATAACAGAAGGACACTAAATTTTCAGTGACAGAGACAGTCGTGAATATCAACTCTTCTATCTTTTGAAATGTGATAATACTTGGAAAAAAAACAAAAAGAATCCACCACAGAGGCATAAAGATGAGAAAATCAATAATAATAAAAGTAGGTTTTTAGTTTTCCTGGAATCTTTATTTTATTACTTTATTTTTGAAATTATGATATAGTTACCTCATTTCCTCCTTCTCTTTCTTTCCTCCAAACCCTCCCTTATACCTATCCCTTCTCTCTTTCAAATCATGGCCTCTTCAAGGATTAAACATAGGGATTGAAGCTTTTTCTAGTTAACTTCTTTGGAGTTTTAAGATTCGAGTGCAAAACATTCATAGAGGAAATACACACAGAAGAAAGTAATACAGGAGTAGACAAAAGGAAAGAATCAGACTAAAGTTCAAGTGCAGGGCTGGGAAGTATTAAACCCACCTTGTTCCTTCCAGAACCATGGATCCATCAGTACAGACAAATTAAGAAATACCTCAAAAGACAGGCTCAATCCAATTTCTAATTACATCTGAAGAGAAAGAGCTTGGAGTGTGTGGCACCTGTTCCTGGTTTACAAGAATGATAAACAGTGGTAAAAGTGGCAAAAAGCCCAACACAGGATCTGGGCCCTCCTCCTGACTGCCTCTGAAAGCAGTAGTCCTCTCTAGGCAAAGCTATCACTCTGGGAGAGGGAGTGTCGATACAGGAAAATGCAATTAGCAAATGCAATTAGCTCGGCACCTTTAAGAATGGCCCTTTCTTTTCCCATCTTCATAGCTACATAAAGATTTGTGTATAATTACCTAAAGCAGTGTTTACATTCTCTTGTTTCTCCTCCCTCCTCGCTGCCTTCCACACTCCTGATTCCTTCAAGGTTCTGTGGCAGAGGGAAGCTTCATGCCTTTTCTGTCTGTCCCTTTCCCCTTCCCACTGGTGATTTATTCCAAACCTCCATCTCTCAAAAGATGCCCTTATTCTGTTCAAAATCTTTTTTAACAGATTCCATAAAACACATGTCATTTTCCCCTAGTGCTGCTGTTTAATGGAGAATCCCACAAGTGTATTTGTTACTAAAAATTTTCTTCTACCCGGGCTCACATAGACTCCTAGGACAGTGCTTCCCTAAATCAGTGTACAGATCTTAAGTTCATATTTTGTAACAATAAATGGGACAAATGTGCTAATTCTGTTCTCTTATCTCCACTGATGGGAAGTAGGTTCATAAAAAATAAATATATATGCACAAATAGAGACAGAACCAACATGCTGCTTATGTATAATAAGCACATTTGAATAATTAACCAACTCCTGCTAGCTTCTGCATAATTCACTTAAGCACCGAAGAAGCAAGGGAATAAATATTTTCCTGGGTTAAAGGAGAAAAAAGGATCTTCATAACATCAGCCTTCCTTGAAGGTTAAGATGGGTCACATTAATCAAGAAGTGAGCAAAAACTACCATTTACATGTGGAAGCCCTTCTGCATTCATGACATGCTTGTACTTGATCTTGGGATAACCCTGATAAACATTTGCTCAACCTATGACTCCTGACATAAATCAAATCATCCCTGGAAAACAGCTGAGATAACAGCTTCCAGATGATCATCTAGGGCACATCGATACATCTTTCTGTATATTCACCAGGTCTATTGTTCTCTTGAAATATCTTGGATTACCAGATTTACTAATCCTGGGCACTAATAATCCACCATCTATATAATTTGATGATTCATATAGACCACATTTTTTCTTCTGCTTTCCTTTCCTAACCTAGTTGCAATTCAGCACAATTCTTTAATTTTGTACAACATATTATGAAAAGAAATAGGATTTTCACTATACTATGATACTATAGAGCTGGTAAACTGGGATAATTTCACAAATGCCATCTAGAAGGACTGGAGGCCCTTAATATAGGGATGAGAATGCGTGCAATCAGGACTTGGGAAGTGTCATACCTGTTCTAAATAACCAAATCAAGACAAGTCAGTATTTAAAATAAAGTTGAAAAAAATTACAAATGTAAAGAAGAGTCACACTACCTTCCAATGCATTGACAGACCACTTACTGGAATCCTTCAGTCACTGATGATAGAAACTGACTGGTGACACAGGCAACAGTGAATCATGTGCCAATAATAAAGATCAGCAGATAAAAACAAAAGAGGTGGGTCTCAAGATGTAAGACAACTGTAAATCACTTTTTCAAGCAGACAAGAGATCCCAGTTCAATTCCTAGCACATCAAAAAAGAAAGAATAAAGGGAAGGAAGAAGGCAGAAAGAAAGAAAGCAAAAAAAAGGAAGTCCATAAAATCTGAAATTGTAATGACATAAACCTCCAAGAAATAAATAAATAAATAACTTAGCCGTCTTTGGGCTGTGAGGTTTGTAGAGTATAAAAAATTTATTTCTACTCATCAAAACATTAAGGAATATCAATTAGTCATCCCGAGAGAGGATTGTAATTTTTATACTTAGGGAAATTTTTGAAGAATATCTTTCACACAGAGTGGAAATTTGTGCAAAACTCCAGTGGTATAAGATTAAAAATACATCGATTAGGAAGACTTAGGCCTCTGATGATGATTGAAACTACGTTGTGTGAGGCACTATGGAAGCCATCTGAGTTAACACAGACTTACATTACCATAGGGTGTGCTTCGAGGACCACTAGGATCCTCATATCCAGGAACTTAATGGAAATGCAGAGTCATAAGCTCCAGCCCCAAAATGCTGAATCCATTAGCCGATACATCTAAGAAAGTACAACATGGGGAAAATAAAGAAATAAATCAATAGGAAAGATAATCTAAGCTCTTTGATCTCAGCATTCCTAGGAGTTAAGAGCTTGCACGGAAGATACAGTACAAACCCAACTCTCTCATCGTAGCTGGACAGCCAGGAACAGTTGTCTCAAATTTTTCCAAAAGAAGACAAAATTGATACTGATTTTTACCTAGTATGTGTACTATAAGAATCAAATACCATGATAGCAATATGATATTTTATATTCAGGTAATCTTCTACTTCTGCTTTACTCTCATCATTCCTTCAAAGATATCTGGATCAAGAGGGCTCAGTGAGTGACTGCATTTCATATTGTGAATTTGTATATCTGGATTTGATCATTCTACCCTGAAGTGTTTTTTATGGCAAAGGCCCCCAGAGGCTCCTATATTTAAATACTTAGATCCCAATTGGTGGAACTATTTGAGAAGGATTAGATGTAATTTTGTTAAAGGAGGTCACTTGGGACATGATTTGAGGTTTTAAATGTCCCTGCCATTCCCAGTTAGCTTTCTCTCTGCATCGCAGTTGTCTCAAGATGTGAGCTCTGAGCAATTGTTCCAGCACCATGCCTGCTTATGTGCTGCCATTACCCTACTATGATGGTCATGAATTCTACACCTCTGAAGTTGTAAAAATCCAGTAAACCATGGTGTCATACCACAGCACTACAAAAGTAACCAAACTACCCTTTCTCCATGTGAACATAGCAGGGAGAATCATAGAAGCTACAAGCCAAGGTTGAACTTGAGAAAAGGTAAAAGCATTATTTAGTTCATGATAGCAGGCTAAGTCCATTTCTTTCTTTCTCATCTTAAAATCTCACTGAAAAGACCTGAATGCATGAGATAAGTAAGAGATTACCATGGAGTACGAGATCTTTAAATTAAAAGCTTTTAGAAGCATTAGAGATCAGAGACATTAGATTAATGGGGGAAAAGCAGAGTAAAGAAAAAGGCATAAGAAAAAAGGCAGATGGATAGAAGGAAGACATTACATAAACAAATGTGGAAGAGACTCTAATGCAGACCTCTGAGAATGTGGGTGCTTTTCCTAATTAAATATGCATTCTATATTTAATAAGTTGGTCCTTCAAAGCCGATAACTGTATTTTGAAACATCTAGAAGAATATCTCCTCAATGAAGTACCTTTGGTCCTATAGGAAACACTAATTTATGGAGCATGTCATNTGGTAACAGGATATATCCTTCAACCCAGATCCAAACCTGATGGGACTAAGGGAGCCAAGGTGGGAAGAAGGTGTTTATTAGTTAAAGGCTTCTTCAAAAACTACGTATTCTCTAGATTTCCTCCTTCTGAATTAGATGCTACTAGATTCAACTCTCAGTTTTATCACTTAACATTGGATTGATGGGAGGGGTTACTCCAACTTTATGAGCCTCAATCTCCTACCATGTAAAATTGCAAGGCTCCTTCCTACCTATTAACAGTGTTAGACATATTGAACGAAATTGTGGATATAAAGTTCCTGTCTCATTAGAGCTGTAGTAAATGTGATTTTTTTTTTCTGTTGGAATGTATTTTGGGGGACACAGCATTTCTAAGAAACCATCACTAAGAAAACTCTTTTTGAAGAAACATTTTTTGTGACATTTAGTGGTCAAGTTAACCCTTAAGATACAACTCTTTCACATTGATACCATTGCTTTTAATAATCAGTCTCTAGATTAGAAATAGCATATTCAAAGTGCCAGGAATTTAGTGGACAATCTAAAAGAGCTAGAGAGATATAGTAGTATTTTTCAATAATTTCATCCTTAAGGTCAAGTTCAGGTGACAAACCAATCAAAATTCATTGTATTTCACAGAGCTTTTGATGCCCTTTCAATCATAAGATACCATTTTTACTTCATAAAATGACAGAGTTTTTGTTAATGTTTATTCTCCTGGCTTCTCTCTCTTTCCCAATGCAGTCTTTTTCATAATAAATAAATATATAAGTAAGTAAATAAATAAAATAATACCTGTAGTCGAGATAAATTTTCTCTTATATTTAGTTATTTTTCCTTTGAATCATGTGTGATAGAAGACAACATGTGGAACAAAGTGGTCATGGAGGGAAAAGAGATATACATATGTCTGACTGCAAAGGGATTGGTGGAAATCTGAAATAAATGTCAGAGCCAGGCGTGGTGGTGCATGCCTTTAATCCCAGCACTTGGGAGGCAGAAGCAGGTGGATCTCTGTGAGTTTGAGGCCAGCTTGGTCTACAAAGCAAGTTCCAGGACAGCCAGGGCTGTTACACAGAGAAACCTTGTCTTGAAAAAGAAAAA
Source organism: Neotoma lepida (assembly GCA_001675575.1). Classification (NCBI taxonomy): domain Eukaryota; kingdom Metazoa; phylum Chordata; class Mammalia; order Rodentia; family Cricetidae; genus Neotoma; species Neotoma lepida. Next base: position 4,582 of record LZPO01118189.1, on the reverse strand, counting down.
AAAATGAAATAAATGTCAGGCAACACTGTTAAGAATCAAAAGAATGGAACACTGAATTTTTCTTTACAAGGAAAAATCTCCACTTAGCATTCAGAAATGATCATTTTCAGAGGTGATAGAAATAACCGGAAGTCTTTACCACAGCCATAGTGCAGACAGTGCTTGTAATACTAGAGAGCAGTCTGTGTACATTACAAACCGGTGCCATTTAAATGCCAGTTCATAAGATGTCGGGATTGTCCAATGTTCCAACGTGAATAACAAGCAAATGGATTGCAATGTTTATTTGGCTAAAAGCTCTGGTCTCCCAGGGTTCATGTTCAGACCAGGGAAACATAGCCATGGAGAATTTATTTTAGAACAGTGAACAGGACCCTAGTACTTTGTAAGAAGACATCCCCATGCCTCTGAAGGAAATATGCCTGGACCCAGATATTATTATCATGCTGGTAAAACTCTGGCAGATANATGCAAATGAATAAAATAAAAAACACTCATAAGCCTGCCTTACACAGTGACTCAACTAGTTTGACTCAGCTGCCTTAGCAAAGCAAACAGCAATATGGTACAAGGGATTTCAGGAATAGAAATGTATTTCCTCATAATTATGGACTGAAGGGTACTAGAAAGATGGTTACTTCTATAGACTCCCCTTGATTTGCAGATTGGTAGCTCTTTCTTGTACTTAGTGTCTTGTACTTGCGTCTTCACCTCCTATTGAGGTAAGAACACCCTTCATCCTGTGTTAGATCCTAACCCTGATGACTTGCTATCACTTCTTGAGAGAACTTGTATCAAATTAAAGGCACATTCTGAGACAGTATATCTGAAGTCCTTAAGATGTGAGTCCTAGAGACACAATATACCCTATAATAGGGGCATACTTTAATATTTGCTATATTTCTGCTGTGGTTTGAGCATGTTCCCCCAAACTTTATGTGTTAAAACTTGAATTTCTTAATCTAGTAGTTTTGGGAGGCATATACAGTGGGAAAAGCCTGAAGTCTACGGACAGGGTCCTCATGAATGAAATAATAAATGTTTTTCACACATAAATGAGTTCCAACTTTGGTAGGGCTAGGGTACAATAAACACTTCCTAAACACATCCACATCTTATATTCTGTCTCTTCATCAGGTACCTCTATCCTTCCTTTTCCCATCATAATTTAAAACAGAAGGATATCACCAGAAGCAGAACAGATGCCATACCATTCACTTGAAATTCTCTTCTTACAGACATATGATCTTAATATACCTCTATTCTCCATAAATTACCCAGTCTTGAGGATTCAGAAACAAACAGCAAACAAATAAAGAACACTTGTTTCTTTAATGCTTCCATAAATGTATCCTGGAAAATGTATATGCACACAAACAATCAAAACTTACACCCTAAAATACACAACTATTTTCCTGTAATGTTATATGACAATTATTTATGCATTCTGTGAAAATAATTTTGATGACTGCATAATGTCCTCTCACAATACCCACACCATTTCTCTAATTACTACTTAAGTTATAAGTGTTTGTGCATAATAAAATATTATGAACAAATACTTAACTGTAGCTGTTAATAGGAAAGTCCCTAAAAATAGATTCTTTTTAAGGCAAAGGNATGCTTTCATTAAAGCTTTTGTATCTATTGTTAACTGACTTTCTAGAAAAGGAATGCATGCCGTTGCACATACTCAATACCTATGAGTGCATAGATAGATAGATAGATAGATAGATAGATAGATAGATAGATAGTTGATAGATAGATAGACACACAGAGAGAGACAGAGAGAGAGAGAAATAACTATTATTTACAAACTAAGAGGGTTATAGATTTTATTTAGAAATATACCAAAATGCAGCTATAATAAAAAACAGCAGTTACACTGATTTCAATAGAATAATAAGCAAGTAACTTTATCAAAAGGAAAGAGTATACAGTTGACTACCAGGGAGCATTCACCTAATAAACTCACAGAGAAACAAACTTGAGGGCTTAATGTAGCCAACTCATTCAATAAATACAATGTAGGCAAATTATTCCAACAAAGATTAGAAGCCAGGAATCCATCTTTTAATGGATAGTTCAATGGCATACTCAAGTCTTGGTTTTAGTAAACTAACCTGGATTGCACACTGGCTTATTTTGATTCAGTTTCCAAACTTGCTTTCTTTATTTGTCTTGGATAATAATTTGTGCTCCAGATATATTAATTTAGAACTTAAGCCCCCTGCCTACCTTTCTAATTTCTGCTTTATGCAGTGGTTAGTGATGATATCTTCATGGCATCTAATTGGACTTCAGGGGCTACAAAATAAGAGGACAGGAAGTTATGAGGATGACATCATAGGAAGCTATGTTGAGAGAGAAGCAGAGGAAGGTCCAAGGAGGGTGTAGAGTGTTGAAATGATCTATATACATTGTATACACATATGAATTTTAATAAGTTTAAAAACATAAAACAAAAAATATGCATTTTATTTTATTTCTATCCTCATTTTATGAAGTGAGAGTAAAAAGAATTTAACACCTAAGGTCACAGAACCAAATGGTAAAGGAGGGTACATTTAAATTAGTTCAACAGGATTCCACATTTAAGGATCTTCCCCACATATTTTTGCCAGGGATAGACCATCATTATTTTGTGGAGACTCTCTGGTTTTACTTCCACGTTTTCCCATTCACTTTAAATTTTATGCCATATATTTTCTTGTATAGTCAGATTAGGCCAGGTTATGGGGCAGCAGCAAATTCACTAAATCTCAGTTTTGAGCTTAACTAAGGTTTTCTTTTTTTTCACGTTGATACAAAATGTTATTAAATGAGAGCAGGTATAGAAAACACCTACATATAGTCCATTAAAGGCACAACTTGATGTAAATGCTCACCCTTGGAAATGACATTGGCCACATGGCAGAGGATGAAAGTCCTAACTGGATTCTGATTCTGCCAGTACATCCCGGTCAAATGGCCTCTTCTCATTATGGAAGAAACACTGAAAACGTGTCTATAATCTTTACAACTACAATTGGTTCTTGTGATCATCCAAAATTTCTCTACTTCCTACACCAAGAACAATGACTCCTCTTAACAGAAAGGACCCAAACCTCTCTCCTTACTGATATCTCACCTTAAAATTTAGGATCTCTTGATACAACCAGATAGTCTCTATAAAAAAAAAAATGGATCATACTACCCCTTGATCTAGGAAACTATTAGTCATAAATATTCATTTTTCTAGCTTCTATACCCAATATAGTGTGTAAGATAACATTAACAAATAATAGAACTCAGAGTCACCCAGTAGTAGTTCCCATTCATCAGTGAGCACTACTTAGCAGGTAGTGTAAAGAGCAGGTGTAGAGGTGCTTATTTTATTCACAGCCTACTTTCTTGGAGGAGCACTCCAACCATTGCCCGCTTGGCCCTGTCCACTGCTCCTGTGATTCCTGATTCACTGCTCTGCACACTTCCTTCTCTTCCTTAAAGTTCACAAAATCATTTTCTGCAGTTACCAACTTTGAACCTAGAGAAGATGCTGGTCATGGTGAGCGAGTTCAAGCTCTTAATATTTCTGTTGCTATCTCAAAATTTAGGAAATGTGGTGTCTATGTGCTTCTAGATATTGCTATGGATAAGAAATTGCTATAATCATCTCTCCTGTGACATGAAGTTCCTTTAAAGAATTTGTCTTCACATGTCTTTTTTTTTAATCTTTGTTATCTTGACACTAAATCTTGTGTTTCATTAATGAGGAAACAATGAAATTTTCTAAGACAAGGTAGAATCACCTTAATATGGCTTATGCCCCAAAGCATTTATTAATGAAAATACTTTCCTGAGAAACACATGTTTAATCTTATATTTGTCTTGTCCTATATTAATCTATGGAAGAATTTTAGCATTCAAAATCCAAATCTTCACTCTAATATTTCCTGCTCAGGTTATTGCCATTCAGAATAATATTTTCAGCTTTGCCTGATTATACATTTCCAGATTTTTTGTTCTGTTCTCTTACATTGTTACATGCAACTAGGCCATCGTTTTATAGATTGTCTCTTTGTAGTCTCAATAAAAATGTAGAAAATAACCACAAATGCACATCACTATCCATCATGTCCTCTGTCCTGCTCCCCCAGGACTGAAACCCAACAAATGTGTGACTTTTCCTTCTTAGTTACTATAGGGAATAGTTTTATCAAATGATTCTTCATTATAAAGATAAGACATTTGTATTACTCCAGAACTTGCTTTCTACTATTTTGTAGTGTTTTTATGATCACATCACACCACTGATACTAATTTTATTAATCAATTCAGGCAAGATGCAAAGACTTACCAATTGTTATTTTAAATACCCATTCCTTAACACAGCAAATGTTTATTCCTTTCACACGCTGCATGCCCAACACAATTTGGCAGGGATCACTCTACATGGTCCCTTAGAGATCTAAGCTAAGTAAAGACATGCTGTATAAATCCAATTTTTCACTGCTATAGGGGAAGAGGAGCCTTAGAGTTTACAGTGCTCTTCCATTCTTCAGTCTAGAAGTGAAGCTTGCCATGTCATCTCAGAGCAAGA
>LZPO01118188.1:0-11764 GCA_001675575.1 Neotoma lepida | reverse complement strand
AAAAAACGTGACATATAGCAGTCCAGGGAAACCTTTGTAAATACACAGTTGCTTCCAAATCTTGTGTTTCTAGCAGCCTGGAGAGGAAGAGATGACAGTTCACCTATGATGAATTAGTGAGGGAGTTGACTGAATGGCATTGGATGACACTCCGAGGTGGTCTGGCCACCTGTGACCAACCTGTGGTAGACTTAGATTTTCTTTTCTTTTTCATTTTTTTAATCAAATTATTTCACAGCTATTTGTTGAACATCACTTGGTGTGAGACTTGCCCTAAGCACTGTGGGTTCATTAGTGGATGAAGTGATTGTTGGCCCTGTCCCTGAGAATCTCATAATCTATTTGGGAGAGACAGTATTGCACAAAAACAAGGAGAATGTGCTTTCTTTGGAGCAAAATACCACACAGAAAGATAATATATTAACATATAGATAGATGATAGGGAAAGCTGGGTATGCAGGGGTAGAGCATACCTTTAAAGCTATTTTTTAAAGTGTGTGTGTGTGTGTGTGTGTGTGTGCATGCGCGCGCACGCGCGCGTGTGTGTGCATGTCATGACTCTTATGTGGAGATCAGTTTTCTTCTTCCACCTTGTTGAGTCAGAGTCCCTCTTGTTTCTGCCATGTCTTGTATTCCACGATAGCTGATCCATGAGCTCTTGTGTCTGCCTCCCCCCTTACCGTAGGAGTGTTGGGATTATGAATATGTGCCACCTCATCTGATTTGTATATATAGGTTCTGGTGATCTAAGTCTGCTAGGTTTGGGCAGCAAGCGTTTTTACCTCCTGAACCACCTCTCAGCCTGAGCTTGCTTTTTGAAGCANGAATTTATGGAGATGACTGAACACTTGAGGAAGGTGGAAGAATGGGTTATGAGGGAAAGAGCTGAGGCTGAGGTCAGTGCAGAGGCCTCCAAGATCTTCCTCAGTTGCTGAGTGAGAGACTATGTGGGGGTCATATGTCTAGAAGGAGCAATCTCCTAGAGAAATAGTAAGAGATGATGTTAAAGGCCCATTCACTTTTGTTCTCATGGGCACTGGGAAACTGGTGTGAATCAACTCATCTTTATCAGGATTGTGCAGGCTAATTCTCATGTTGCTGACTGTCTTCAAAGACAGACCACAGAGCTGAGGGTGGTGGGACATGTCTGTTATCTCAGTACTAGGGACACTGAGGTAGGAGGGGTTTGAGGCCAGCCTGAGCTATTGGGCAACATATCAAGATCTTTTTGCAGTAAAATACAAATGAGAAGCAAAAAGGAGGTGCTTACTATAATTCCATTTGGAGACAGTGTGTCAGGGAGTGTTGGGGAATACTTACATCTCAGTCTCTGTTGCTTTTATTCTCTCTAGTCCTGTGATGGTTTACTCACCGGATTAATTTTAGTTTTTATCAGCTCTCAGATGAAAATAATAGTAAAATTTCCCAGGATGGTGGCAGAATGGTAACCACTGAATGACACTTGCCTCATCTCTGCAGGTTGCAGGTGTGTGTGTGCTGTCCCACTGTAATGCCCTTGAAGGGTCTACATTTGAGCAGACTATGACATAAAGATCTAGTTGCTGCTTTCTGCTAACCAGGCAACTCCAGTGCTGGGGCCAAGCAGATTTGTAGGAGTCTTCTAACTCAACCCTCATGCAATATTCACTTGGAATCCACAGCCCAACGTGATGAGTTTTCTCATTTCCGACATAATTCATCTAGCTGTGTGTTGTGTCTCACAGCCCCATTGGATCTGAGGAGCATTGGGGAGATTTGTGGTTCNGTGTGACTGCAAGAGGCAGAAGTGGGAGCCATTTGGAAAGATTTGAATATAGCCTGGATTGACTTTCAGCATGGACAGAATTGATGGGAAGCCCTTGTTTTGGTGAAGAAGTGGTATGGTGCTTGCTCTGCTTGTGTGCTGTGTATCATAATGTGTATCCCATGCCATTTATCCATCCTGGGTATAGCACTGCACTTGGGTTCTTTGTGGTGTCAGCCTGCCTCCTGGAAATCAAACCCCGAGTGCCATCGTTGGCATGTTCATACCATGGAAGTGTCACATCTTCTTAGAACTCCTGTTTCATTAACTGTTGTTTTAACCTCTTGTCATTGTTTATTACAACTTGTTTGCCTAGCTAACTCACATGGTTGAAATGTATACTGTAGGTGGGTCTTTTTTCAAAGCATAGTCTCGATCAAAGTGGATATCTATTTAGCGTATTCTGGGGAAAAGGGCCAATTCAAGAGAACCATATAAATTTGGCACTTACATTTTGATAACACGTAGAAACTAGATTGCCATGATTCCTTATTGTGATCACTTGGAATTGAAATGTATCTTCATAAACTAAGACTCAGACTTTTGAACCAGGTTCCCCTGTGCTTTTAGAAAGGATCAATTTATAACCATAAGTGATAAGATTTCTTATAAATCTAATTCTTTAACTTCTGTTTCTCAGAACTCATTGATGGTGAGGTTTAGACCAGCTTTCTGGACAGATGTTCATCCCCCCTTTGAGTTTTCCACATGCTCACTCTGAGCTGGAGGTGACTTTACCTGGCCGGTGAAAACAAGACCTCAGGGGCACAGAGCCTGCTTCAGGCTTGGAACAGTTGCTCGTTAAGCTGGACAGTAAGCCATGCAGCTTGTTTTGTGCACCACACTCCTTTTCCGGTGCCAGGGGCTCACGGCTATGCTTCTGTAAACCTGGTACACAGGAAGGCATCTGGAACATTCCAGTCTCCATATGGGAGCCCGTCAGGGACTGTCATTTTGGCCTCACAGCCTTTGTTATATCTTTATTGAAAGTGAAAAAAAACTACTTAGCAAAAACAGAGTTTAAAAGGATAATATTTATGTTCTCCAGTTAGTTGGCCCNGAACTATGTTAATGTAATAAAGTATGCTCTAAGTATATTCAGATAAAAAAACACAGCAGAAACTGTTTCTTCTGTACTTCTGCTTCTGTGCTTACTGTTCAAGGAATAGTGAGTGTGAGGATGGACAAGGGAGAGTAATATAGTATTTTATGTAAGAGAAGTAGAAAGAACCAAAATGCTCATATGGGAAAATTTCCATAATTTGAAGCAAGATGTAGCTGATAAGGTAGAAGAACTTCTCAATCTGTTATGGCTGGGAAGTTAATAAATCTTTCACAGAGGGATACCATATATGGTGGCCCCCTGTCTCTGAAATGTCCATGATATTGCTATAAGTTGGGAGCAGGGGTCAGGCATAAGCAAGGGGCAATGGTGTGTGCAGTGGCACTATAGATGTGACTCGTACAATGATGAGGAGTGAGCCTGGCTTTGTGCCCTGGGGTTCTGTCAGAGACTGTGGCATATTTCTCAATTGAGCCTCACTTGATAATAGTAGCCTTACAGGATTGAAGAGGCAATATGAGAATGTCAGTTGCAGTCTACTCTGTTTGGTTTATAGACTTGGTGGTTAATTGAGGTTTTGTTCAAAGCTCTTCTTCCATCTGATCTGACTTAGACTCAAATATTCTGAAAAAAAATACAACCATCAGGCCAGGTCCTGAGGGCCACTGGATTCTGGTTCTTTTTTTCCACCTTCCCCTTCAGCTGATGCCTTTTTCCTTGGTGGTTGCAGAATAAGAACATACTTTTTTTTGTGGGTGGACACTTTTGGAGTGTGTGATTAACCTAGCAATTAATTAAAAAAAAAAAAGAGGTGACAATTGGTGTTACTAGGCTGCAGTTGAAAGCAATGCACTTGGCCTCTCTCCACAACAACAGATTGGTGGAGAAGCNACCTGTGGGGGAGGAACATCCAAATTCAGCAAAGGAAGCTGCTGGGAAAAGGGACTCAGAACAGAAAACCAAAGTATCAGAATTGGTTGGCTAGCTGGCTGATGATTTCATTCACTAAATCAACCTAAAATTTTTATTGGGTAATTTATATGTGCCTAATAGTATGCCAGGTGCCAGAGATACTTCTGTGGATAAGGCATAGCCCTCCTATGAAAGGGCTCACACTGTCACAAGGTAATACACACAGAAGCCACAAATTCGGTTTCATTGTGGTTGGTGCAGGAGCGGTCATGTTGAAAGCTTACTGCTCGCTAAAGGGAGGGATGGTGGATTTTAGGAAATGGGATAGAGCTGTACTAGTGCTATTGAATAGTTAACTTGAGCCTGACCTTGTAGGGCTTGCTGAGATCTAAAGGTAGTCTAGCACTGGGAATCAGAGGGGTCCACATAGGAGGTAGGAAGGGATGCCAGGAGAATAGGTAAAGGCTGGCTTTGAGTTCTTTGTCTGCCACTGCTTAACTGGGTAACATGGAACAAATGCCTGCTCCTTCATGTGAGTCTATTTCTTCATCTGTAAAGTGGGAATAAAGAGTCCATTGCCTAGGGATTAGGGAGATGACTCAAAGGATGAAGAGCTTGTTGAGCAAGTGGGAGGACTGGAGTTCAGATACCCACAACTCAACAGAAAAGCAGGGAGGTGTGGTGGCTGCTTGTAATCTCAGCACTAGGAAGGTAGAATAGAGATCCCTGGGAGCAAACTGGATAGCTGGGCCCCTTAGAATCTGAGTTCTGGGTTCAACAAGAGACCTTATATCAATAAATAATGTGGAGAGAGAGCAAGGAAGACACTTGACATCAACTTGAGCCTCTACACACATGTGCACACATGTCCCTGCACATCAGCACACATGCACTCACATACATGAGAAATTTTTATATGGATTTATGCATACCACACATATGCAAAAATAATGCATTTCTTATGAGGTATTTGAGGAATTCAGTTAATACAGTGTCATGTAAGACACTGTTTATGTGGCAGGCACATGAGCAATCACAGAAGCAAGGCTAAGCCAAGAATTGTCACTTAAGACCAGGTGGTAAGAGTATCTGAATATCAGTTNCTGGTCTTATCCTTGCAAACATCTGCCTAGACCCTCTTTAAACAGTGTCTGCTCCCGGAGTATCAGTCTCACTGTATAAAACAGTCTCCCATTGCTGATCCAGGTGACAAGTGATTATGTGTTCTTTTGTTTTCCTGGGATGGTGATGTAAAGATACCATTGCATTGAGAAACTGATTCAGAGCTTCAGCTGATTTAGCACTGAGTATTGGAAAGTACTCAGCTTAGCATCTCATTAGATCTGGGTTCAGGTTCTGGCCTTCCTCTTTGTTATCCATATGACCTTGGGAAAATCCCACCCATTCTTCCCAGGTTTGGCTTCCACATCTCCAAAATGAAGTCAGCATGGTTATGTATTGAGATGGGACATCTTGTTACAACAGTGGAGAAGGAACTTTGACTGTGTAGAAACACACTTTTAAGCCAGAACAGTTCTGACCAATAGAACTACGAGTCACATGTATATTTATAAAACTTAGCAGTAGCAAACTTTTAAAAAGGAATGGGTGAAATTGATTTTACTAATATTATATCTAACTAATTATAACCAAAATACATAGAGAAGTCTTCACTGCCTGTACTGGCTGGTTTTGTGTGTCATCCTGACACGTTAGAATCATCAGAGGAAAGAGCCTCAGTTGAGGAAATGCCTTGATGAGACCCAGCTGAAATGCATTTTCTCAACTAGTTATCAATGGGGGAGGGCCAAGCCCATAGTAGGTGGTGCCATCCTTGGGATGGTGGTCCTGGGTTCTATAAGAAGGTGAATTGAGCAAGCTAGGAGAAGCAAGCAAGTAAGCAGCTCCCCTCTGTGGCCTCCNCATTGGCTCCTGCTTCTAGGATGCTGCCCTGTTTGAATTCCTGTCCTGACTTCCTTCAGTGATGAACAGCAAAGCTGAAGTGTAAGCTCTTGTCTCCCAACTTGCTTTTTGGTCATGGTGTTTTGTTGCAGCAACAGAAACCCTAACTAAGACACTGCCTTTATTTAATTCTGTTTTGGACATCTGGTGTGTTTTAGTTTGTGACATAGCTTGGTCCACTTTGGCTACACTCTGAGCATTTCTGTAGTTATTTTTTGCTAACGCTGCAGTGTTTATAACACCGTGGTTTGTAGGAACTAAGGCAAAGATGGAAGATTCTCTGGGGAATTGAGTTTTNTTCCTCCTTTCTCCTCATCTTTTCAGTTTGCTCTCTTTTATTGTATTGTTTTAATACTGTTCTTATCACTCTGAATAAATTCCCCAGAAGGAGCATTTTAAGGGAGAAGTTCATTTTGGCTCACAGTTTCAGGGGTATAATCTACTGAAGATGGAGACCATGGCGGCTGAGCGGTCTTCTTCCACGATAACAAGACCTTGTAGCATGGCTTGTTCACATCTCAGTGGGTGAAGAAGAGTGCTCAGACTGGAAGCAGAGCTGGCCAGTATCCCTCAAGGCCCACCCACACAGTGATCCACATCCTGTTTCTAGTCCTCATTGCCTGGAGGTTCCATGACTTCTCTAAATAGCATCCCCAGCTGGGTACCAGGTGACTGAACACTTGGCCTCTGAGGGATGNTTCATAGGCAAACCCTAGCACCACCTGTTTCTCTTCTTCTGTCTCTCTTCTTGAGAGGGACATGCATTGAATGACCAGTGCTGACCACTGTGAATACTTTGTGTCATAAGATTTTGGTGGAGCATGAAGCCTGGTGCAAATTTCATGGGAGGACATTGAGAGAGGCAGCCTATTAGGAATTCATAGAAATTGTGAAAGCAGTTCTAGCTAGCATGTATTAAGTGCTAACTGTGTGCCAGAATTAATTGTTTAATGTTTCCACAACATTACTAATAATTATTTCTTCCACTTTGAAGATGTGGACCCTGATGTACAGGGAAGCTTAGAAACTTACCCAGAGGCACACAGTGGAGGCTTGAACCTGAATGATCTTATCTCCAAGAGCCTTGCTGTAGTGATTACCTCAAAAAAAATCCTGAAGAAAAAAAAAATCTTAGAAAAGACTTTGAGCTTCCATTTGGTCTTCACTACAGGACTTAGAGTGGGAAGGCCCAAGGGATTATCTGCATTAGGCTGATCTGTTAAGGATTCTTCTCTCTTGGTTTTTTTGAGATAGGGTTTCTCTGTCTAGCCCTGGCTGTCCTGGAACTTGCTTTGTATACCAGACTGGCTTGAACTCTATCTGCTTCTGTTTCTCAAGTGCTGGTATTAAAGGTGTNGCATCACACCTTGTAGCATTCTTAAGGGTTAATTTTACTGCAGCTCCACCTTCTGGGCACCTGTCACACAAAGCAGGGCCTCATTTATGGTTCCTAGTCCTCTCTGTTTGGGATCATAAAATAAACTTTTAAAAGAAATGTCTTTCTTGATTGTTGTCCATTTCTAGATCTGTGCCTGCCACATAGTAGGTGCTTAGGATGTCTTTGTAGAATTAGTGAACATACTTGTGAGTTCCCAAATTTGGGCACCTGTAGGACACTACAGGACTGTTGTACCATTGGATGGATGGTGGCCTTATGGATATAACTTTGGGTAAACAAAGAATGATACTGAATATGTTCATATCTGCAGTGGATTTTTGTTTTGATTGCTTGATTTTTTTTTTTTTTATAGATTGGATCTCACTGTGTAGCTGAGGCTGACCTTGAACTTCTGATCCTCTGTCTGTATTTCCTGTGTGNTGGGATTGTGTATCACCTTGCCCAGCTTAAATTTAGAATTCTTCCTCCAAGTTGAGGACCGTCACAAAGGTTGGTTCATTTGGACTTTTTGTAGTGTCGACAGAGAAACAGTTTAAAGTTGAAAGGATGTATTTTGGCCCAGAGTTTCAGAGATATCAGTCCACAGTATAATGGCTCTATTGCTTTCAGTCTGTGACAAGACACAATAGAGGAAGAGCATGGCCCAGGGAAGCTGAGGACACTGCATGGCAGCCAGGAAGCAGAAAGAAGAGCAGAAAGAGACCAGGGCTAAAATTACCCTCCAGAGGCACTCTACTCCTCAGCAACCCACTTCTTCCTGCCAGGCCCCACCATTGACATTTCTACCACCTCCTACCAGTCTAGGTAGACTTTGAGTTTGTCAGTGGATGTTATCATTGATTGGATCAGAGCCCTCATGCTCTATTTCAGGAAATGCCCCCATAAACACATCCAGGGGTGTGCTTCACTAATCTCTGAGGCATTTCTCAACTAACTGAGTTGATAATTAAGGTTATCAACTGTGCAGCTTGGTAGCCTTTTCCAAAGGCCATGTTCCTGTGTGATCAACTCTGATACCAAGAAATAAAACATTACCGAAAACCACAGAAAGCCCTGACCTACACCCCTGCCTTTGTCCCCTCCCGGGGTGTGCATCTTGACTTCTGATTAGATTGCCCTTGACATCCCACATAATATCACTGTTGCAGATGCTTTCTTTTAAGGCATTTGTTTGCAATTTGAAGATAGGGACATTGATGTTGAATGGTGTTTGGGAGAGGCTGCTGTACAGCTGTGAGGAACCAACCATTGCTTCTGAAACCCAGGGGCAGGCAGTTTCCTGGCCCAGGATTGATGTCCACATTTCACGTGCCAGAGTTTCCAGCAGAGCCCATCTTGGGTGGGGGCTATAGGAGGCTTCAGAGCAGGAGGTAGAAGGGCCTTTCATTGCAGGGGCTTTTCTTCTGTTTGCTGATGGCAAATGCTCTGGGGCACTGGCAAAGGATGTCTTCAATTTGTTTTAATTTTAATTTTTATTCTTTACATAAATTACATCCGGACCAGTTTCCCCTCTCTCCACTATTCCCAGTGCCCCCNCCCCCCCGCCCCCAGATCCATTTCCCTTCAAAGAAAAAAGAGCAGGCCTCCCAGGGATATCAACTAAACATGACATAACAAATTACAATAAGCTGTCTTCAATTTAACCCACTCAACATCTCCCTCCCACCAAAGTGCTGTTTTCTCCATGTATTCCCTGCATGCTGCAGGGCTTAAGAGACCGAATCTCCTTCTGTATGGCTTTGGATTTTAATGCTCGGTATGAATCAGGCCTGGTCACTAAGCGGGCAGCCTCCCTTACCTCCAGAGTCCCCTTGGATAGTTGAGGTGATATGTATTCAGACTAAGGAGCTTTGCTTTCTGTGGTGTGGCCCTCTGGCCCATAGTTCCCGAGTCAAGGACAGGTGGTGGCTGTCATTCTACATTTCTACACAGAGTGCTTTGCCAACAATTTTGGGATGGAGATCTTCCCGGCCTCTTTGGCCCAGAGACTGCAGCTTGTTTCATAGAGCTGGGAGCAGCTCCCTCAGCCCTGCTCTTTCATTACAGTGGTGGGGGTGGGGAGTGGGCAGAAGCACAAGCATGCAGAAGACTCCATGCCCNTGGAACTAGAATTTAACTCCCCAAATGCCGAATAAGATCTCCTCTCTGCAGGCAGGGATTCTTAGAAAAGAAGCCAGTGTAGTTTATAGCTATGACCCCAGTTACAGAATGAACAACTTACCCTGTGCTGTCCTCAGGGCATGATGTCATAGCACTCTAGCAGAGACTGCTTGGAGTTGCTATGGAACTTCAGGGGAAGAAAGTCCTGCATTCTCTGCTTAGCCATGTGAGTTTGGGTAAGTTTCTTGACCTCTCTCATTCTGAGCAGAATGGAGATCACTACAGTCTGAATCTGTTCAGGTTGTGTTCACTATTCAGAGTAAAGCACTTAGAATATCCCATTGAAGGCTTGATGCATGTTTAAGCATTTCTAAAACTGCAATGCAGCTGCTTGTGAATTCTGGAACATTCAGGAGCAGAAGGTAGTTTATTACTCATGGTTTCCAGATAGGGAGATTGAGGCACAGACTAGCCAAGTTCCTACCCCAGACTTCCACAGCCAGTAGGAAGCTGAGGTAGAATTTGAACCAGAGGCACTTGACTTCCCATTTTCCTGTGAATGGTGGCAGAACCATTTGGGGCTTGCCGATGATTATCAACTAAAAAGCATGTTCCTATCAGGAAGACTCCCTGTGGCAGTTAATATTGATTGTCAACCTGGTGGGATTTTGAATCACCCAGGAGACAAGCCTCTGAGCATGCCTGTGAGGGGTTATCTTGATTAGCTTAATTGCACTGGAAAGACCCATCCTGAATGCAGGCAGCATCACTCCTTGAGTTGGTGTACTGGACTGACTAAAAGGTAGAAAGTAAATATTGGTGTTCATCTCACTGTGCTTTCTGACTGTAGCGTAATTCTTGCCACCACACTTTCCTTATCATAATGCACCATACCCCGTCCCTCCCAGAAGTGGCTTTTATCAGTTATTTTGTCATAGCAATGAGAAATGTAACTTACATACTCCCCTCACCCCTAAATAATTCTGGGGAAAATGGGACCAATGTCATTCATTTTATGGTCCATTCAAAATACTGAGCATAGCTAGAACCCAAAGACTGGAANTTTCATTTGTCACATTTGCTTTACCTGGTTATTTGGGTCAGATCCTGATACTTTGGGGGTAAAGTTNTGAGGTCGGGTCATCCTATGAAGCATCTTTGCTCACTACAGCTGCCTTGAAGAGGAGAGGATTAGAGAAATGAAAACTGGCTCCCCAGTCTGTTCATACTAGGTCCTAGCTGACAGGTGTTCCCTGATCAGCACTCAGACCCTTTGAGTCTCTGCTGTCCTAATGGCCCATACTCAGGGGTTACAGGAGCCTAACAATGCACAGACCAGTCAAGAAAAATGAGGCCTGTGAGGAGGAAGGAAAACAGAGGACCAGAAGAGAGGAATGGTGGAGGTGGGAGAGGTGGAGAAATGTGTCAGGGTGGGAGGTGAGATGGGAGAGGATGGATCCAGGCAGCAGAGGAGGAGAAACCAGTGATTTATATTTGCCTGGAGGTGGAAGACTGATCTTGGGCCTGCTTGGGGAGTGTGGGGGGAGGGAAGAGGGCAAGGATGTAGGCAGTGAGCAGTGGGAATGTAAAGAAGGGCCATCAGAGCAGGTCAGACAGTTTCAGTGCCACAATTCTGTGGGGGGATGGGCCCCAGGGAGACTACACTCTGAGATTGTATCCTTGCTCTGTACTCCCTGGAAGACTGTGTGGGTCAGGACCCCTAGTCCAGACCCAAATTTTACTACCTTGTACATCCCAGCTTCCTAGCAAGGTCCCCATGAGTGGATGGATCCGTGAATTCCTTTTCAGACCTGTGTTCCCTTTGACACTATTCAGAAAAGTTGCACAAATAAACTCCACCATGTGTCTCTTTCATCAGAAAGAGCTTATGCTTGGTCATCTAGGTGTGCCTCTATGGAGTGCTGGNGGTGTTAAAAAAGAAGTACTCAGGCTTGATCCAAGGGCTTTTCATGGACAGGGCAGGAATAATAACACTAAACATGGATTCAGACCTGCAGGAGTGCTTCAACCATGTGGATCTTGTTATTTTGGCTGGGAGAGGTGGCCAAGTCCCTGTCCTTAAGAACTGTCAGGGCTCCCTGAGGAGCTGGGGCAGAGGTGAGTGGGCCAGCTTTCTGGTTTTTTGTTTGGGTTTAATGGAAGAGGCTTGTTTTCTTAGGTTAGGTGAAGCTCTTTGGCTGCCTCTCACTCTGGTTTGGCTCCTCCTCCAGTTCCCAGCAGGAGGTAAGTAAGGCCTTTGGATGCTCTCTGTTGAACCTCTAGTTCTTACATTCTAGGATGCTTTCATGTGGAAACTCAGGTTCAAGAATATAAGTAACATACCTTGAGGTGGTAACCATGGTGGTGCTGAAGAAGGACAGCTGCCTTTTATTTTCCCAGGCACTATGTTGAACTCTCAGAAGATGGGGTGTATCAGTCACATGTCTGCCCTGTGCTGGGCAAGGCCCTAAGCCCTCTGCTCACATGTTCTAAGAAAGGCTCTGTAGGGCATAGATGCTCAAGT
>LZPO01118187.1:14639-27304 GCA_001675575.1 Neotoma lepida | reverse complement strand
CACATTGTGCCTGTAAGGAAGATGAAGACTTTAAAGGAACATTGACTTTTAGAACAGGCACTTAGAAACCTGAGTTCTAAGCAGTAAGAAAAATTTAAGCTAGCAAGGAAAACTACCCCACTAGAATACATCTTATCATAATTTAATCCATCTCATCCTTTCTAAGTTGTCTGAGCTCTGCATCCATCCTGTGAAGTAGGTCCTCCATTTACAGGTTAGAAGGCCATGGGGTTCAAAGGTTCANAGGCCTCAAATGTTCTGACACGGATTCCCTTTCCTACAAGTTATGTTTCTTTTTAGGTGGCATATCACACAGGTAATTGTTTCTTCAAGTTTTACATTTTTTCAAGTTGATGTTTAGCTCAGGTAGATACTTAGGAAGGGAAGAAGTCATCTTTCATTGAAAGTAGTTTTGCTGATGAGCTATAATCCAAACAGGTCAGTTTGTTTTATTTGAAATGAGTCCATAAATGCATATTTGCTTTATTAGAACTATGTAAATACAGCTTGTTTTTATAAATTCAGAATTAAAGTAAGTCTTAGCCAGGTAACCCAAGAAGTGCTATGTGACAGCCTTAGCAAGACCTTTGGAAATCTGGTCATCTGTGTGACAGTGACCTTTTCACCTAGTGCTTTGCCAGCCATGCCTAACCTGGCTCTAACTTAGTAATGTTGGGTAAGTTAGCTGCCTTCAACTAAACACAGTAGTGATTTGAGCAGTCCCTCACAGTTTACCCAAACACCCTTCCCATCTCCATCTATTAGGAGAGGCTGCGTCTGAAGCATTGTACTGCATCGTACTACTGCCAAAGTAAGGGGCTGCAATACTCCACTTCCATGCTAGGGGCCTGGCTGGGCCCATGCAATAAAGGAACATAAACTGGTCAACAGGAGAGCACGCAAATGTAGTCCATACAAGTTGTACGTGTCATGGAAACCCACACAAAGAAGACCAGACCCAGAGCAGGACAGGCTACGCTGAAGTGGACAAACAAATTCAAGGAAGCAACTCCACTACATGAGGGGCTTAAAAGCTGAGGTATTTGAGTGAGGCTTGGTCTGGGTATCTTTAAGAAGGGTGGTACTGCTCTTAGTACGTGAGGGGCTTTCCCTTGACAGTCTCACCTGCTCTTGAACAGAAGAGTCAGGATGACCCAGCACCTAATTTGCAAGTGGCTTTAATTAAAAATAGTCTATGTGTCATGTTATTAAGTATTAATATACCAACACTCCTTCACCACTGTGTCTTGTTTCTGGTACCATGCACATGGCCTAGGGTTTGGTAAAGTTTTAGTTCCTGGGAGTGTTGGCGTGTCAGCCCTGCCACGCAGAGGTTAGTCCTCTGCAGCTTCCTGTATTTGCAGATTTGAAAGGGTAAATGTAAAGACAGCGATTTCCAGTCACAGCCACTACCATTGCCTTGCCATATAGGCTGATGCCTATTTACAGACCTGTCCTAATCCAGATGATCACGCTGTAAGGAATGTTGATTGGTAGTGGTTGCTCACTGCTGGTGCCTATGGAGGCTAACACTGTAGACATAGCGTGTTTTACTCGAAGTTTAGTTTTCTTTAGATTATTCCTAATGCCGTAAAGCAAGATAAAAATATATTTTAAAACAGTTTCTACGAGAGCTTTCAATTTTAACAGGAAAGAGGTGGTAAGTATGACGAAGCCCAGGCAGATCTGGGTTGGGGCCTACTCCCTTCTCACTGTTGTTACTCTACATCTAGGCCTCTCATCTAGACCCCATGCTGGGGAAGGGTGAAGGTTCTGTAGCTGAACTGCCTGTGCCCAGCCCTAGCTTGAACTTATGGAGTGATCTTGAAGTTGGTTAGCTTCAGACTAAACAGTAATTTAAACAGTGCCTCATGGGAAACGTTAGTGAGCAGTAAAACCAGCAGTGCTCTGTAAATGAGAACATCATCCACACCTTACAGGGCACTGTCAGAGTCAAATNCACTGCAAGTACTCTGAAGACAGCCTGGCACCTAGTAAGTGTCTAACAAATGGTAGTTATCACCGGGAACTACAGGGAGCCAAAGTTGTGGTGGATGATACAACTTTAAACTGAATTTTAACATGAATTTCGAGGGGGTGGATCTGGAGGAATTAGGGTAAGGAGTCGGGTNAATATGACCAAATACATTGTATGTGTGCATGAAATTCTCAAAGAATAAAACTATCCTAAAAAAAGGCTTTGAAGAGATTGCTTGTCCTTTCATTGTGAGACACACAGAAGANGCCATCTGTGCAGGCACCTTAGTCTGGGCCCCACAGCTGCAGCCCCCAGAACTGATGAGTAAGAAGCCTGTACCATTGTGATTAACCAGTCTAAGCTGCTCTCTTGTAACAGCCCACATGCAGTAAAGCAAAATGTTTTCTTCTGCTAAACAAACACGCCCCAAAGCCTGAGTTTAGATAGAAGTACAATTTACAAAGGGCAAATGAAAATGTTGAAGTATGTCAGCTTTCCAAAATAATTCCTTAAAACTAATACACACTCACTGCAGAGTTGATGAATTCTGAGGAACGTAAGCAGGAGAAAACTTACAACCCTACTATTTATAGATAACTTAATACTTGGTTATTTTTGAGATACTTGACCCTTTCACAAGACTTTTTTTGTAGCATATAGTGCTGTTTGATAGCATTTTCCTCAAACAGAACTGTTTCAAACCCAAAGCCAGGCCGTTCAGACCGAGTGCTTTATAAACTAAGTTTATGTGACTCTAAGTCCTTGCTGTCTGTCATCTTCACCAGGAACGGACTCCACCTCAAGTAACCACCTCCTGGTCACCCATGAGAAGCAACTCCACTCTGCTAGTTTTATCTAATGACTGAACGATGCAGCCCTTGGCTCCATTTCTAACTCTACCACCACCCTCTGTACTTCCTTCCTTCACAAGCCTCGACCCCTCAGAGGGTTGAAATCTGCTTCCTCCAACGCTAATGTTGACATATTGGCTCCTCCCACAAATGTTTTCAACAGCAACTGGGGTAGTGAAGCCTCTCCACAAGATTTTCGATGAAGTCTACCCATATCCTAGGACTTTGTACCTCAACAAAAAAACTAAAGAGAGGCCAGCGAGGTGGCTGGGCAGGTAAAGGTGCTTGTCACCAAGGCTGCTGATCTGACTAAACCCAGAGGCAAACATGGTGGAAAGAGATCGATGTCTGCAAGTTGTCCCCCAACATCACACACACCCCTTGGCACCTGCCTCCCCACCACCCCTAAATACTCTTTTCAACTTGTTAAAAAAGGCCAACTCCCCCCCCAACACATTACCTACCAAGAACAATAAAGACAAACAAGCAAATGTGGTCACACAACATTTATATCTTCAGCTGCACCCTATCTTGGTTTTCCACCTCTTTCTGCTCTTCTGATGCTCACTGCTACTGCTCCTCCCCGCAAGGTCCCCTTTGTTCCATCCTCTNAGCTGATTCTTACAGCTCCTCCTCCTTCCTGTTCTGTTCACACAGCTCTCAATAAAGGCAGCTGCCCTGTAATCAGAGCTGATGGGTAGTTTCAATTCCTATTTTCCTTGGCTTTTGTAGCTTTCGGCACCATTCGACCACATGGGTTTCAAAATGTTCTCTTGTTTGACTTCCAAGTTGCTCTCCTCTCCTTGTTCTTAGGACTCCTCACCCCAATCTGTTCCCCTCAACAGGCTCATCTTTAGGCTTGGTAGTCTGAAATTCTGGTGCTAGGAAGGCTGAGGCATGAGTTTTAGGCCAGCCTGGTCTACCTTGAGTTTTCCAGGCTAGCCTAGACTGCAAAGTAACAACTTGTCTCAAAAAAACAAAAGATATTACAATTAAAGAAATAGAGACTATGAATTTAAGAGAGTTTTGTGTGTGTGTGTATGTTTGTGCACGCATGTGCACATGTAGGTGCACTTGCCAAGAGTTGGAGGCAGAAAAGGGAAGGGGGAAATGATGTAATTATATTTTAATTAAAATACAGTAAAAAAAAAAAAGGGCAAGTTTTTTCCAGTGAAGGGAAAAGGCAAATAAGCAGGTAAGTATCCTTTCCTTCTGACCGTACAGTCTCCCCCAAAGAGCCCGTCACTGTCTAGGGCTTCAGTCAGTCCATTTGGGGCTTCTCTGTAGCTTCTCAGATATGATTTTGTCACCTCTTTGCAATAGATTTTTCAGTGGCACTTTAGGACAGACATACAATAATTTGTAGAAACGAATCTTTGGGCTTTGCTGCCACCTGAATCCCTGTCTCCCTTCCTCCCAAGCAGCAGTCACTTCTCAGTCCCTGGGACTCTCTCTGTTCCAACTACATGATCTTCAAAGGCTGTGACTGCTCTCAGTGTAATTCTGCCAAGTAACTCCCAGAACAAAGTATCACGCTCTTAAGGAAATATCTCTGACCTTTTAGATGAAACCTCATGTCCCCTTTATAGGCTTTTGTGCCACCATGGACTGCAACTCTACCTAGGATGGTTGTGACTATTCATGTTTCTGCTTCAGTANCCCACAAGGGCAGACCCTTTGCATCACCATGTTCTAATGAGTTATCTCCCTGCCCTTCACAGGCTGGAAATACTGACTTTGGGAAAGAGCGAGGCAGGCACCTTCCTGTGTGCTTTCNACTTTACGGTAGCATTTATCAATTGTCCATTTATTTAACTAATAGTTTTTTGTTTTGCTTCATTTTGCTTTGCAGCTCAGGCTGCCATCGGGTGCTAGGCACTAGGTCTCCTGGTGAAACACTTCATACTTCTGTTGGAGTCACAACCCATCTGAGAACNTGAAGTTACAGACTTTCCAGAAAAATAAGGCCCACACCTTTTCCACTTCAAAAATGACTTAAGCTGGATCCGTGAGCAGCGAATAGTAATTGTGTAGGCAGGGGAGGGAAGAGACTCAATGCTGTTGTTTATATTCTGTAATGAGCAAAGAACATGGTCACAAAGCAATGAAATCAAATTAACAGAGCAAGGCCATGAAACAATGCAGAGGGCAAAACTGAGTTACTTTTCCACAGCCACACTGCCTTGGGATTAATTTCCAATTAGCTGTGACTTCAGGAAGTTTCCTCACCTTTCTGTGCCGGCAGTGTGGGCATCAAGAACATGGGGACGCTACTTCTCGGTGAAAGTGCATGTTAACTGAGTTAATATTACAAGGCATGAAGAATATTTAAAAAGCCCTCACATCTACTGCTCACTAGACCACAATCCACTTTAAAGAAAGCTGCCCATCTTTGACAGACCTACTGTCTGATAATGACAGACCTACTCTTGGCCCAGGGTCCTANGTACGGAGACGCTCTTGGTAAAAAAGTCATTCATGTAGCCTGCTCTTTACAGTTCACGTTTCTTAAGCAATCTTGAGGTGTGAAATGCATTTTTATACTTAAACCCTCCACTCGATAACACCAATTAATTTCTGATCTGACAGTTTTAAGTAAATTCCAATTTTGCAAGCAAAGAACCACAAAGTTGGTCAGAGGAATAGCACTGCCAGGGCGGATACCGGGCCTGAGCAGTCTCCCTTTTTGCCAGAGAAACTTCCTACCCATAGTGCTCCACGCTGGAGTGCCTGTGGGGACGTTCTCGATGGGCAACTGCTAACCCTGACCTAGATGAGCTGGCTTGGGGCTCAGCCCGAGCTGGAGGAAAAGGGGCGGCTCACCTGTAGGCAACAGTGCTAGCACAGCGGGGAGGCCGGGGTTCTCAGTTCCCACCCAGCTTCGCAGGCCTCTCCACCCTGGAAACAGATCCTACGGAACCTGCTGGGCTTTGCCCTTGGCTGGTAACCAATCAGAGCTAGGGAAACTGACGAGCAGGAAGCCACGCCCCCACGCCCGAGCGGAGCCAATTAGACTACCGGATACAGGCTGCGTCACTCTCCCGTGGGAATCAGCGTATCGCACAATAGGGCTACTGTTGGCCAGTGCCACCTGGCGCTTCCGTCTCAGTGAACTCAGGCCGTTCGATCGCTTTGCCCCTTAGAAAATGTCACAACCCATTAAGAAAAAACAGTAATTTAGAAGCTGTNGTTTGTAAGATGGAGCCATTCAGAATTCTCAGAATAGTTTAAAACTTTGAAACCCGCCCTTCCTGTCCAGCTCCATCGCTGCTTTAAACGCTAGGGCTGACTTCCTAAAAGCCATTCATCCCTTTTCCTCCTCGATGACTTTGCCCAAACACCCCTGCAAAAATGCCTAGAGCTTTACATTCTAGTCACTCGTGATGCCCAAACTCTTAAGGCAAGCAAAGCCTTATCCATCCACCCAACAAACATTTATGGCCTGCCGCAGCAGCGCCAAGCGTGTGGAACTGCAATGCAAGGACTGTGGACGGGGCAACGGGAAATAATTCACATAACAACATATTAATCACAGAGTTAATGGCTACCAGGGACAGAGTACCCTGTGCCCACCCTGTGTTGTCTGCAGTCAGAGCAAGGAAAACGGTGCTTCCCAGGCTGGTGACCCTCCTCAGGACATTTCTAAGGACCTCACACACAGGGCTAGGATATACTGAGGCTGGCCCCTCCCCAACCCTCTTGTGGAGCAGAGGCCTGTGGCTACTGATTATGTCCCCAAGAGCAGTGATGGACCCACAGTTAAGAAGAACTCAGGAAATGGTAATCAAATCTGATTGTAGCCTTGTGGTTTATGCTCAGTGGGGTTTAGAGGAATCAACAGCTTGCCTTCGATTTTCACGGTAGCAGAGTCCTGACTTCTCAAGATCAATTTTGTTCTGTAGGATACTCTGGAATTAACTGAGCAGTTATTACACAGACGGGTAGGGTATCTAACCCTTCTTGGCACACCAACACTCTATTTGTGGATTTATTACACATTTTCTTACAAGAATTTGGGATCCATGATTAAGATGTGCTATTCTCATTTGGGAAAAGGAAACTACAGTAAGATCTAGCAAAGGAATAGTCATCATACCTGTAATCCTAGCATTTAAGAGATGGAAGAGGAATTCTAAACGGTCTTTTAATAAAAAACTCAGAGCCAGATATTGGGGTAAATGATGAAAGATCAGAGACAAAGGAACAAGCCATCTCTTACCTCTAGGACTCCTCAGCCTGAAAAGCCTCAGCTGACAGGCCTCTAGCTGAATGAGCTTCCTCAGCCAAAAAGGCTTCAGCTGAAAAAAACCTCTAGCTGAAAGGGACACTTCTGCCGAAAAGCCTTTAGTTCCTGTCTCGTCCTGCCTTACACACCTTTCTCCACCCAGCTATCACTTCCTGGGTTTAAAGGCATGTGTGCTTCCCAAATACTGGGATTAAAGGTGTGGGATCTCAAGTGCTGGGATTAAAGGTGTGTGCCACCACTGCCTGGCTCTGTTTCTCTCCTAGACTGGGTCAATCTCATGTAGTCCTGGGTGGCTTTGAACTCACAGAGATCCAGATGGATCGCTGCCTCCCCAGTGCTAGGATTAAAGGTGTGTGCCATCACTGCCTGGGCCTCTATGTTTAATCTAGTGGCTTNTTCTGTTCTCTGATCTTCAGGCAAATTTTATTAGGGTACACAATATATCACCACAGGGAGGATTGGTATGGGTTTAAGGACAGCCTGGGCTACATAGTAAATTCTAGGCCAGCTTGGGTTACAGTATAAGATCCTGTCTCAAAAACCCAAACCTAAACCACCACCACCACCACTGGAACTCTGAGACCTTGTTTTTCCTTCAGTGATTCTTTCTGGTCACAATGTAGACCAAACTGGGGCAGCTTTCAGAAAAACTCTGGAGAGAAAACATATTGCTAAAAAACACCACGTGGCAGACGCGGTCCTATGCCAGGATACTCATTTACTTATATTAAAAGTGAATCTGCGAGGGTGGTGGTGGCTCACGCCTTTAATCCCAGCACTCGGGAAGCAAAGGCAGGCAGATCTCTGTGAGTTCGAGGCCAGCCTGGGCTACCGAGTGAGTTCCAGGAAAGGCACCAAAGCTACACAGAGAAACCCTGTCTCGAAAAACCAAAAAAACAAACAGGTGAATCTGCTACCCCTGGACGGTGATGACTCTCAGGCCTATGACTTTTATAGTTTTGACAGTTGTGCACAGTACAATCAGGTGGGTGCAAAGGAGAATTTAGTGAAAGACAACTGGAACACTAATGTTTTTAACAGGGGTGACAANAAGGGTGAGGCCTTGTCTTCTTGACTTTATTATTGGAATTTACTGAGCATTATTAATTTGTTACCCAGTACACATTTTTAAAAAGCCTGTCACATGAAAACATGTTTCTGCATCTTGACTCAAATTTATCCTTTTAGTTACCTTTAAAATAAAATTACACTGATTGTGTGTGTGTATGTATGTGTGTGTGGTACTGAGGAGTGAACCCAGGGCCTTACACATTCTAGGTAAATGCTCGACTACTAACCCCCCCCCATGCTGAGTGACAGGGAAATGAAAAGCCAATGGTTCTCACAGCCTTTAGTGAGGAGGAGGGTGACTGGGTTGGGCTGTGTGCCCCTCAGTACTAATGAGCACTTTACATAAAACTGACTATACAGCAGACACTGTGTTTATCCCCATTTTAAGATGGTAAAATGAAGAGAGAAAGGGAAGATCTTGCCCAATATGTCAAAACGAACACCTGGGGAAAGACAGGCTTTGACTTCCGAACCCACACTTAACTGCTGCCTCACACAGCCAGACTTAGTGATAAAACCCATTATGTGATACAAACAAATGAGATTTTACATCTTCCTTCCAGATAATTCTGAAAAATACCATTTTGCTAGATTGATAATACCTATTCTTTCATCCAAAATGGTGACATGTAGTTTTCATTATTTATCTCTGTAATTTGTATCACACCTTACACAACAATTCTCTTACCCAAAACAAACAAAAAGAAAAATGAACACCAAGTACACAAGATTCCATATTTGCATATTCTTTAATAACAAAGTCACGTTAGCTATAAATGAAAAAACAGGGAGACAACAGACTGAGCACAACCCCCAAGTGTGAGGCAGAGCAGCTGCACACGCGCTTTAACATAGACTGCTCACCAACAGAGGCACTGCCTACTCATTTGGATGACATGTATTCTCTAAAGCATTGTTATCAAACCCTGCAAAATCAGGTTAAACAATGATGTCAAGAAAAATGTGTCCTAAAATTTTAACAAAGTCTTTTAAGAAAGTCTAAAAACATCCCATTTTCCTGCAATGACTCTCAAAACTTGAGTTTTATATCAGAATATCTGTTAACTTTAACTTTTACCATACATGAAAAATTATCAAAAATATACTGATGAGTCTATACTAACTGTGACTATATTTACATTAAGCAAATCTTTTACCAAGTTCTTTATATACAAATTAGCACTTGTCCTATGTGATATTCATTAAAAAGTTAAAAACCACAGAAACGTCTTTAGAAATAATATGTTCAAAATCTAACTGTTTTCCACGAGTGAAGGACATTTAAAAATAATTTAAATGAAGTGTACTGACTTTCCCACCAATTTCAGCTGCGCCAGAACTCCTCCTGCATGCTTTCTGTGAGTTAAAGGGGGAAAAAACAATTAAAACTTTGCTGCAAAGAATTAAATAATAAAAAAACTGATGAGCATTTACCAACTTAAACTTCAAGAAGTTTGTAATTAGGTGGCATTAAAAACTAAGTGATAATGTGAACAGTTTAAGATAACTAAAAATATGAAAAATCTTCAAAAACTGGCAAAAGTAGCATATAAATACTTTTCTTATTTATTAGGTCACAAAATAGTATCACAAATTCAATTAAATTGGATGTAGGCACAATCTGATACTTCTAAAAAGGCCCAGCATTGCTTAACAATGAATGATTTAGGTTTTAGAAGCAGCACACCAGAGAAGACAAATGCATGAACTGAGCACATGGTGCATTTGTGCAATCTTTGCTTCAGGAAGACGACACAGAAAGACCATTGCAAGTATGAGGCTAGCCTGTCTATGTGTTCAAGGGTAGCCTGCACTACACACTGAGACCATGTCTCAAACCCCTTCTCTCCTTAATTATCAATATTTAGAGAAAAGGTTTGGGGTGACGGTTTTAAAGGAGTATGTTCAAGTTGCTGAAATGAGGAGGCTCCTTTTTAGGCTATTAGTCCTATCTTAAGAAAGNCCTGTCGTCCTCAAAACCACAGCTTTTCAATTTGAAACACAGTGGGTTCAGAGTGCACGATTCTGAGTGCAGTGCTGCGTCCTGTACAGGGACTTCTCTCCTGTCCAGTCATTAATTGGGTTTACAACAACTGCACATATGCCAGAGAACAGACCAGTCCTCATTTAGGAACTACTTTATGTTAATTCTATACTAAAGCAGAGAAGAAAAAAACCTAAGTATTTACCATATCAGTTACTGCTCTGTCGCTGGACTTTGGGACCAACACTCTGTGTGTCTTCCTCCTGACTAGGGCGCTTCCCGCTGCCAAGGCCAGTGCCCGTGGAGCTTCTTCCTATATACACATTTACAAAGGCACGTGTGAGGTGGGCCAGGAGGAGGGCTCAGTGTGCTCGAGTGCTTTGCCCTTACCTTGCTTTAGCAGGTGAGTTTGCTGACTGTCTCCGTGAGCATAATGTAAAATACCACTTCCTTGAGAGCAACCTGTATTTCAAACAAAAGAAAAACTCTTAAAAATTTAAGAGGTATAAAACAGGGCTAGAGAGACTTTTTTTTTTTTAAAGTATTTGTATTAAACTTTTCTCAATCTTAACTCTGAGCCCAAAATCAAGAAAACTTAAGTCCAGGCTGATTGTTCACAGATGAAGGCAAAACTACTCGTTGTATTTTATTTTTATTTTGTGTGTAGTGTTTACATGTATGTATTTTTGTGTATATGTACATGTCATGTATGTGCTCGTACGTGTGGAGACCAGAGGTTGTTAGGTGTCTTTCTCTACTGCTCTCTACCTGAATTTTTCAGACAGGGTCTCTCACTGAGCCCAGAGCTCACTAATTGGCTAGACTGAATGGCCAGTGGGTTCCACGGGCCTCTTGTTTCCTGCCAGTGCCAGGGTTACAGATATGCATCACCACACCTAGTTTTTACATGTGTGAGCCCTTGCACAGCAAACACTTTGCCAAGTGAGCCATCTCCTTATTATTTTTTAAAAGGTTTATTTTATTTTTACTTATGTGTTTGTAGGTGGGGATGTGTGTATGAGCGCAAGTGCCCAGAGAGGCCAGAGGCATCCGAATCCCCTGGAGCTGGAGTTATAGGAAGTTATAAAGCATCCAAAGTAGAACTGAACTCAGGTTATAGCAAGTGCAGCCCGTACTCCTAACTCCTGAGCCATTGCTTTAGTTTTCATCTGCTAACATAAGTTTCTTTACCAGATGGAAACTGGAAACGTGAACAAACACATGGGCAGCAGTGAGGAAAATCTTCTTCCTTCAGTCCTGCCCTTCTTCTGTTTGAGCTCTTTGCAAATGCACTTCACTGCAGATAAGGGAATAAGGGCTCTTCTAACTGAGAGTTAAACAATTCAGATCACAAAGACAAGAGAGACATGGAACAGTTACCTAAGCAATTTTATTAATCCTTTCAAAAAGAAATTGACTTCCTAGAACAGGAAAGCTTTACTAACATTTGTTTTTGTCAGCATGCCCAGGTTATGAAAGTATATGTAAGCCAGGTGTGCTTTGTAAGCCCAGAAATGAGGGACAGGGGCAGGAGGCATGAGAAGTTCAAGGGCATCCTTGTCTACCACATAGTGAGTTCAAAGCCAGACTTGGNTACATGAGACTGTCTCAAAAAACAAAACAAANCAAACCAAAACAAACAAAAAACTCGAAACATATAAGAGAGAAGGAGAGGAAAAAGAAAAGGCAACCACATGGCCCATAGGGAGGTCAGCTCGAGATTATACTAAGTTTTGCTGGGCATCATGGTGTGTACTTGCAATCCCACAAGGGGAGGCCAAGGCAGGAAGGCTGCCACAGTCTGAGGTCAGCCTGGTTTACACAGGAAGTTCCAGGCCAGCTGTGACTATACAGCAAAACCCTGCTTAGTAAAAAAATGAATGCTGAAAAGACTCCTTATTTCTTTTCCCCTTTTATTGAAAACAGATTTTCTCATGCAGTACATCCTGATTACAGTCTCCCCTCCCTCCACTCCTCCCAGCTCCTCCCCATCTCCCCTCCCCTCCAGAAACACTCCTCCTCTGTCTCTCATTAGGAAGTAACAGGCTTCTAAGAGATAACAACCAAACATGACAAAACATAATAAGATAAAACAAAAACCATTACATCAAGGCTGGACAAGGAAACCCAACAGAAGGAAAAGAGCCCCAAGAGCAGGCACAAGGGTCAGAGACCCTTGTTCTCACAGTCAGGAGGTCCACACAAACACTAAGCTGAAAGCTGTAACATACACACCGAGGACTTGGTACAAACCTGAATAGGCCTGAGCACCGTGCTTCGAGACTCTCATTTCTAACAGGTGCTCATCATGTTTCTCTGAATAAAGAATTCCATTTTTTCAGGTTCTCAGAATTTGGAAACTGGCTACCATGGATCACAGATAACAGCCTCCATCCATCTCTGGGAAAGGATATCTCTATACTATAATAAAGAAGCAAACAGGTGGTTGTGGTGCACACCTTTAATCCCAGCACTCAGGAGGCAGAGGCAGGGGGATCTCTGAGTTCAAGTCCAGCCTGGTCTAAAGAGTGAGTC
>LZPO01118184.1:0-16283 GCA_001675575.1 Neotoma lepida | reverse complement strand
GGAGCTAATGTTCCCTTTCTAATAAACAATTTCAATCCAAGGAGCCATAACTATCTCAAAGATGATTCTCTCTACAGCATTTCCATTAAAGTCAGGGCTTTGTGTGGTGTTTTGGTTTTAAACAAACACTCGTCCCAGCAGTGCAACTCACCAATATAGAACAGAATTACAATGTACTTGCAGCCAAATTCAGTTTATTGTCAATTTCAGTCGTGTTTCTTATGGCAGCAATTATTCTCTGTAAGCCTGCAAGCAAGCAGTAGAAAACTGAAATCATCAAAGAGTTTTTATCTGCAGCAATTCCAGCAATGGCAGGTAGCTGATAGTTTAAACTTTAGTTCTCTGCAGTGGAATGGTGCAAGTAGGAAAATGCCATCTGCCTGCTCCTGCAGGCTTTCTGAAAAATATGCCTGAGTTAATAAAATTTGGGGATGATATTTGATGACTCTGGATAGCATTGCATGGGATGCTGGGACACACATAGCCCTCTGCTGCTGGAGGAACTCCTGGGACAAGCTGTGCAAGTTGGAATGGCCTGACTTCATATTTATACATGTGAATGAGATAGCTGGGTGTTTTTCTCAATTTTTTAGTTACCTAAAATGAATATTTCTAAACAGAAGTTCTTTGACTTACTTCCAGAAGGAAAATGGCTGCTGAGGCCACTGGGGACAGAAACAAATGTAGGAACATGCAAAAAGGGCAGCAATATTTATACTCATTCTTGTGACAGTTTGTAGGTATTTTAAAGGCCATAGCTATGTCTTAGAAAAGAATACANGGTGGAATTATTGTAATGTTACACAACTTATTCTGTTTAATAATGATAANTTGCTTAAAACATTCTAGACAGTTTGTAGAATAACAACTTGTTTGATTTCTAAAAAAGGCTTTTGTTTTGTTTTGTATTTCTTGAATTATTATCTCAAGAATTACTGACTACCTTTTCCCCCAAATTTTGAGGATATGGAAGGAGTGNAAGCTTTGAACTTAAAGAAGTGAGAACAAAATGGAAATGCTCTATGTTCATATTCTAANATATAAGAGTGATAATGACAGAATTCTATGAGTATTATTTTTGTAAGACATAAATGAAGGACTCTGTCCTCATTTCTGTGTATTTCCTTGGGGTTCTTCTGAGTCATAGAAGATTGGCTTGAAGTGTAATGGCAAGAGAGGGTTTGCAAAACCTTTTCAAGCAGATGGTCAAAGTGAGAAAAAGAAAAAAAAAAGAGCTCTTTGAAAAAAATCAGGGAAAAGGGACTGAAGAATTGTCTGCCTGGTTAAAAGTCCCCAATGCTCCTGTAAAGGATCAGAGTTCAGTTCCCAGCACTCAAGTGTGATGGCTTATAGCCAACTATAACTCCAGCTTCAGGAGATCTAACACCCTCTTCTGGATTCTGTGGGCAGCACCCACCTACACTCACACATTTACACACACACACACACACACACACACACACAGTTTTTCAAAAATTACTTAAAAAAGAAGCCTAGTGAATAGATATAAAATGGTCATTATACACTCATGTACATGAACACACACATACACATATACACACAATACACACAAACTTGCACAGGAAACTACAATTTCATTATATAAAAAGGANGAAATTCTGACAGTTGGACAATATGAGTGAGCCTGGAGAACACCGAGTTACATGAAGTATGACTGGAGCAGAAAGACAGGTACCACCCTATTCCATCAATATGAGGACTCTATNAAAGCTTTTCTCACAGATGTTTTTAGAGTAATTCTTTAAGATACAGGTGATAGTTCAGGAAATGAAGGCAATTTGGTCAACAGGTGCCAAGAACTGTTAGTTAGAAGGTACCATTTTAAGTGATCTTTTGTAATGCAGGTGAACATAATTAGCATAATATATCTTTCACCATCACAGGAAAAGACTATTTCAAAATAAAGGAATAATAAATACTTAAAGTAAATAAAGTATTCTGAATATTCTAATTTGATCATCATAAAATACATATTTGAAGCAAAACTTTACATATACATTATAAGGCAAGAAAAATTATAAATACAAGCCAGTCATATTGGTACGGTTCCATGACCCCAGCACTTGGTGAGAGGATCTAAGGTTTAAGATAAGCTTGGGTTCCAAAGAGTTCAGAGCCAGCCAGAGACAGTGATACTTAGCCTCAAATAGATCAATGTTGGGAATGTAGCTCTGTCTAAGAAGTACTTGCTTGCCATGCCGAAAACTCTGCCTTAGATATTCAGCTCTGCAAAAGGAAATGAATAAATAATAAATACATGCAATTGGCTAAAAGAAATAAAAAGAAGAAAGGCACACAANACATACAGAGAGAGTGAGGAAAGAGGAAGAGCAAGGAACGGGTGGCTGAGCACAAGTAATGTTCAAGGTGAGGTTGGTGAGGTGGTGAACTACATAGACATTTGTAGGTTAGATAAAATACTTTGATTTGTATGTTTTATTATTATTATTTTAAAGCAGGGGCTCATGCAACTAAGATGCCAATGAACTTACTATATGACTAGAGGTAATCTTGAATGCACCTTCCTTCTTTTACATCCTCAGTACTGGTGTTCTAGGAGAGAGTTACTACTCCCAACTTTATATTTAAATTTTAAAAAACATCAGCAGATGGCCTGAGCATCTAGATCTAGAACAGACTACTTCCCTGGCATGTGCAAGGCCCTAGGTTTGATCCCCATGACTTAGAAAGAAAAATAACAACAAAAGGAACAACTTCAAAACATTCTCAACCTGGGAGAACAGGAAGTGTTTTGTTTGCTTGCTTGAAATAACTCAGTTTTAGAGTCAATCTTAAACATCAAGGGTGAATGCTACAAAGATGAAGCTTGTTTAATAGAGAGTTATGGAAGAAGTAAGAAAAGGACGGTATCTAAGTTAGGGTTTTTANTGCTGTGAAGAGACACCACGACCATGGCAGCCTATAAAAAGAAAACATTTAATTGAGGTAGCTTCCTTACAGTTTCAGAGGTTCAGTCCATTATCATTATGACAGGGAGCACGGCGGTGTGCAGGCAGATACGGTGCTTGAAGTGANAGAGCTGCATCTTGCAGGCTACAGGAAGTCGACTATTACATAGAGAGAAGCTTAAGTAAAAAGAGACCAAAAGCCCCCCCCAACGTTCCCCCCCATGACGCATTTCCTCCAACAAGGCCACACATCCTAATAGTGCCACTCCATTTGGAAGTGATTTTCTTTCAAACCACCACAACTGGTTGTAGGTGAACATTTTGTTCTGTCCCGCCAGCTCTCGTGGCTGCTCAGACCCAAGTAAACACACAGAGGCTTATATTATTTTTAAACTATGGCTGTAGCAGGCTTCTTGCTAGCTAGCTCTCACATCTTAAATTAACCCATTTCTATAAATCCATGTCACCAAGTGTTCTGTGGCTTTACCTGTGTGCTATTACATGCTGCTCTCTGGACTGCAGGATGGCGTCTGCTCTACTTTCTTCTTCCTGTCTCTCTAGTTAGAATGTCCTGCCTAACCTTATTGTGCCTCACCATTGGCCAACAGCTTTATTTATCAACCAATCAGAGCAACCCATATTCACAGCATACAGAATAACATCCCCATTAACCGGTATTCGGAGAAGTGTTTGTTTCCATTCACAACAGCTTAAAAATACTTAGAGCTTGGCCTAAATAAGGAAGATAAAGACCTCTGCATTGAAAATCTTCAAACACTGAAGAAGACCTTAGGGGACAGAAAGAAGCCATCTTATATTCATTACAGAAATAACAATGAAAATGTCATTATTATCAAAAGTGTTTCAAATTAGCACAACCACATCTAAACCCCAAAGAATTTCTTTACAGTGTTAGAAAACAATCATCCTAAAACCCCAAAGACTCCAAGTAGCCAAGATGCTTCTTATCAGTAAGAGTAATATTGGATGTATCATATTTGATCAGAAATAGCCAAAGTAACCTATGTATCATGATACTGACATTATGACAGACCTGCAGATCAATGGAATAGAATAAATTGTCTAGAAATAAATAAGCATAGCTACAGCTACCAAATTCTTAATGTTTTAAAAAAATGCATGTATTAAATTATTTGTGAGTGTGTGTCTGTGTGTGTCTGTCTGTGTGTGTGTGTGTGTGTGTGTGTAGTGTGTTGCTATGAGCCTGTGCACATCAGAGGACAATTGACAGATTTTTTTCTGTTCTTCTACCATGTGGCACCCAGTAATCACACTTAGGTTGTCAGGCTTGGTAACAAGCACTTTTACCTGCTGAGCCATCTCATTAACTAAAGCCATTGAACTTTTGACAAAGGTGTCAAAACCATATACTGCAGGAAAGACAGATTCTTTAGCACTTTAGGGAGGTTTTCATATATGGAAGAATGAAACCAGATCCTTAGTTCCCACACAGCAGAATAATCAGTCCTAATTGGACCAATGATCTTAATGGGCAACATGAAATTACTGAAAAGGTTAGGGGAAAACAAAGGACAAAGACCTCAAGATATTGACCCAGGCAAAGGCCAGAAACAGGAGGAGTCCAACAGCACAGGAAAATCCCTAAAACTGACAATAGGTTTGCATGGATTTAAACTGCTTCTGTGAAGCAGAAGTTATTAGGCAGCTTCCAGAATGTGAAAAAAAATCAGTCAACTACACCTAAGATATTAGTGGAATAATATGTTGACTATATAAAGAACTGAGTATTTCTATCTCCCAAAACCAATTCATCCAATTAATGAATTGACTGTGCACTGAACAGACAATTCTCCAAAGGATAAATACAAATGGCCAAAACACTTCAAAAATTGTTCAATATCCTCAGTTATCTCAGAAATGCAAATTAAAAATGCTTAGCTGTTCCATATGATCCCAGTCAAGTTGTGAAAACACTCACGACAAGAAATGCTGGGAAGGAGGTGGGGAAAGAAGATCCCTATTCACTGTTGTAGTGGGGGAATTTATAGCCACTATGGAAGACGTTGTAGAGTTTCTCTAAAAACTAAGATTAAAAAACCACCATACAAAGCCTTTTATTATCCATGAAGAGCATTTTATCTTTCCCAGGTGAAAATATCTATCAGGAGAACATCCACATGTGTACACAAAGAAGCTATAGATGTCTCCAGGGTTCTCTGACACTAGGGATGCTGCAGCTGGACCCAGAGGACTCTATTCTGCCTTAAAAATAATTGTGGTTCAATATAAATCTTTTCATGTAAATATTACAAGAAGAATAAAGGACTCAACTAATTAACAGCTTGGGCCTAGTTGGTAATGCCTCTGTAAGATATAATTTTTGGAATTCTAGGTGTCAAGACCTTGGTTTTGATAAGACAGTTACAGCAGGCAAACTTCAACCTTATAAAATGCTTATATTAGGAATGTGTGTAGTTTGCTATGTGAACAAAGTGCTTGGAAATTCACACCTCTCCCTTGGAGTAAATGTGGTTTGCTTTTTTTTTAATACTCTTGTTAAAATTCTTTGCAGTGTACCTACTTTATTTGTATGTAAACACGTGAACACATATTTATAAGTTAGAAATATCTATAATACCATTAATAGTATCTTTAGGTGTAAGTTTTATTGTGAAAAAGTATATTTTGATATTGACAAGATGGATTTTGTTAATAATATTCACTCTGAGAAAAAGATATTCACTCTGAAAAAAAGTAATTATAAATAGTTTAACAGTATAAATGCAGATAATATTGGATTATTCATATTTAAAAGGACTGAAAGTACACTATATATGTGTGCTCACGTTNATATACATGTAAATATGACACATGGTAAGTGAAATGAATGTCTCAATTAAAGATATATNTGTACTCTTTGGTACTTGGCAGCATTGACATACACAACAAGTGATTTGTGGCAGTGTAGAAGGAAGGATACCGCCTCCATCTAACCTCTGCTTAGTATTTCATAGTAAAGCTTTGTAGAGAGATAAACATAAATTAAACAATTGATATCCACATTTTGGGGTTTGTTATTTATTTATTGAATACTGTTATTTATGTATATGGGTGTGTTTGACACATNTGTATGGTGCTTGAGGAGGACAAAAAAGCATGTTGGGTGTCTTCGGATATTTATTGCTATGAAGAGACACCATGAACATGGCAACTCTTATAAAGGAAAAGATTTATTTGGGTGGCTTACAGT
The DNA here is from genome assembly GCA_001675575.1 of Neotoma lepida. Taxonomy (NCBI): domain Eukaryota; kingdom Metazoa; phylum Chordata; class Mammalia; order Rodentia; family Cricetidae; genus Neotoma; species Neotoma lepida. The sequence goes on along the minus strand of LZPO01118184.1, from coordinate 10,121 downwards.
NCAGAGGTTCCTTCCATTATCATCTTGGTGGGACTTGGTGGCATGCAGGCAGACATGATGCTAGAGATATAGCTGGAAGTTCTACATCTTGTGCAAGGCAACAGGAAGTGAACTGGCTCACTGGGAGTGGCTTAACTATATATTAGACCTCAAAGCCTGCCTCCACAGCAACACACTTTCTCCAACAAGATCACACCTACTCCAACAATGTCACACATCCTAATAGTGCCATTCCCTTTGGGGGCCATTTTCTTTCAGACCGCTATATTTTGTCTTCAGAAGCTGCTCAACACAATTATAGGTGTGAGCTGCCCAACATGGGTTCTGGGAACCAAATTCCAATCCTCTGTAGGAGCAACAGGTACTCTTAAACACAGTGCCTTCTCCAAGCCCCAGAAATGGATATTTTTAACGGAACTTTTATAAAAACTTTCTTTCTACTAATTACTATGTACCACAACACAAAATGTTCACAAAATAGGTTCAGTTTTACACTTTAGAAACTTCTTTATTATTATTTTTGGCCTGTATGGTAATGAGTGTTGTAATTGGTGTAAACTGATCAGAGTGGTCTTGATTTGAACTTCCCTGAAAATCAAAGAAGTTGACTATTTTTCTCTATATCTCCTCATTGTTGAAATACATCTTAAAATACACATAGTACTCAAAGTACTCATAGACCAGGGTAGTTATCTTCAATATACAAATTATTTTTTCNTAGAATTAAAAACACCAATCCTAAAGTTTACATGGAAACACATATTTGCCCAAACAATTAAAGTAATGCCAGAGAAAGGACTAAAGTTATAAATATCAGAGTCTACCACTTGAAAACCCAATCCAAAGCTTCTATAATCAGGATAGTACAGTATTATATTAAACATAGAAACCACAGCAGGGGGAAAGTGTGAGTTCTCCCAAATAACTCCATACACTCAACTGAAGTCATCCAGGAGCCACCAAGAGCAAACACTGGGGGGGTCAATATTCTCCTTGAGAAAAATGAAATTCGATTTTTGCCCCATACTACACAAAAATCAATGGAAACTATGAAACCCTCAATTTAAGACATAAAATTATGACACAGCTAAGGAAGAACACAAGAGAAACAGTTGAAGAGACTGATGGAGGAGAAAACTGCTTTGGAGAAAATCCTCACAAGCCAAGGTAAAAAAAAAGTAGACAAACAAGGAAAGTAAGATCATATCAAACCCAGAAGCTTCCTTCTCTCTAATGTTGTTGGTTATTTTGGATGGACTTCAAAGGTTTATTTTATGAGGAAAATAGAGCCAGCTTTTCTATAAGTGTCTATTTCTTCCTTGTCTCAGGATCCTGCAGGATTGAGAAGCAGCTTCAAACATGTCACTACCATGATGCTTCTGAAGCATTTTTAACTACTTACTGAAGATGAGGTCTGCTGCATTATCCCCTATATAGGAAGATGTGAAATAGAATAAGAATAATTTAGCTTCTGGCATAGAAGTGACAAATGATATTTCAGATTCAACTCATTAAATTTACATGTTTAGTTTGAAAAACTTTAAAAGCTATTTGGCTCTAAATGAAATAGTCACATAGTTTCTATTCTTTATACTGATCATTTATAATCTTTTTTCTTTCTCATTTCCTTTGACTAATAAACATTTTATGTACTTCATGGTGATTATTGGTATTAGTGTCTCCATCTCATTCATTTACTTCCTTGTAGAACTTTGTACTTTAGCAAACAATATAGAACAATTATCCCTTTTGATCATGACTCACATCCTGTGAAGTATCCTAGAGCTGTCTCATTAAAATTAATGAATATAAAAGGCAACTGAGATATGCCCACATATGAAAAAGTAAATTTCTAAAGATGACCTTTAGATATCAGACAANAGAATCTGGAATCCAACTTGTTCTATCTTTTATTTTCTCTGTATGGTTTATTTATTCTGCAAGAACAAGTGCTCTTAGTCACTGAGCACTTGTTTATCACCTCTCCAGCTGATAAAGTTGTATTATTTTCTCTAGGAATCTTAATTATGTTCTAGTAGTTCTACTGGCCATGTTAGTTACTTTTCCATTGCTGTAAAAAATACCTTGACCAAAGCAACTTATAAAAGAATGTGATTAATTTGACTTACACTTTCAGAGTATTAGAGTCTGAGACAGTGTAACTCATATTTTATTTTACAACCGTGAAGCAGAGAGAGAGACCACAAGGATCAATGGGAGTATTTTGAAACCTTAAAGCCTACCCTAGTGAAACCCCTTCTCAAAGAAGACCACACNTCCTAATCCTTCCCAAACAGTTCCACCAATTAGGAAGCAAGTATTCAAATACATGAACCTATGGGGCCCATTGTCATTCAAAACACTATACTGACATATTTTTTCTTCTCATTTATATATTAGTGTTACTACAACTATGTATGTTTTTGAAGTCTTAAAGTTTTCTAATATTTCATTTCACAATCTTCTGAATGAATGTTTTTAATGTTTTTCTTTTATTGACTAGTTATAATAGTAAGTGTTNTAGTCAGAGTTCTCTAGAATAACAGAACTTACAGAATGGATCTCTCTAAACATGTAGAAAAGGGATTGATTATAATGACTTATAGGCTGCGTCCAGCTAATCCAACAGTGGCTGGCTGTGAACAGAAAGTTCAAGAATCCAGTAGTTGCTCAGTCCATGAGTCTGGATGTGGTGATTATATTATGTCCCTCAAAATATTGTGTACCCTAATAAAACTTATTTGGGGTCAGAGAACAGAACAGCCACTAGATTAAACATAGAGGTTAGGCAGTGGTAGCACATGCCTTTAATCCTAGCATTCCCGAGGCAGAGATCCATCCAGATCTCTGTAAGTTCAAGGCCACACTGGAAACAGCCAGGCATGGTGGCACACACCTTTAATTCCAGCACCTGAGATCTCATGTCTTTGCTTGAGAAAGACACATGCCTTTAATCCCAGAAAGTAGTGACAGGAAGCAGAAAGGTATATAAGGTGTGGAAACCAGAAGCTAGAGGGCCTNTTAAGCTTTTAGGCTTTGAGCAGAGTGGAGCTGAGATTCATTTGGGTGAAGACTCAGAAGCCTGCAGTCTGAGGAAACAAGATCAGCTGAGGAGTTGGCAAGGTGAGGAAGTTGGCTGTGGCTTGTTCTGTCTCTCTGATCATTCAGAATTTACCTCAATACCTGGCCTGGTGTTTTCAATTAATAAGACCGTTTAAGATTCGCTTCTACATCTGGATTTCTCAGATGGTCTTCAGTATATATTGTACTGTGTGGCATTTTGAAAGAAAATGGCCCCCCAAAGGAAGTGGCACTCTTAAGGGTGTGGTCTTGATGGAGTAGGTGTGGTCTTGTTAGAGGGAGTGTGTCACTGTGGAGGTCAGATTTGAGGTCTCATATGTGCTGAAGTCATGTCCAGTGACACAAACCACTTACTGTTACCTGCAAGTCAATATGTAGGACACCTGGCTACTTCTCTAGCACCATGTCTGCCTCAATGTCATGATGTCATACTATGATGATATTGGACTAATTCTCTGAAAATGTATGCCACCCCAAGTAAATGTTCTTCCTTTATAAGAGTTGAAGTGGTTTTGTTATCTCTTCATAGTAATAGAAACCCTAAGTAAGACAGAAGTTGGTACCAGGTNTTGAAGTGTTCTTGTGATAGGCCTGGCCATGTTTTTGTTTGAAGAAATATAGAACTTGGGACTATGGATAAGAAAAGCAGTTGAATGCTTTAAGTACTTCTTAATGGGCCATAGTAATAAGAATATTGAAGAAAGTGGTACTGAATGTGATTTGATGAACTGTGGGGGTCTGGCTCAAGAGGTTTCAGAGAAGAAGAATATGAATATGTGGCCTAGAGATCGTTCTTGTGATATTTTGGTCAAGAATGTGGCTGCTTTTTGCCCTTGTCTAAAATGTCTGCCTGGGGATAAATTGAACAGTTTTGGGTTAATTCCTTTGTCACAGGAAATCTCAAAACAGCCTAGTATAGACTCTATCATTAGTGTTAACTCTGATGAAGATTTATAATGAAAAGGAACAAGCTGAACAAATAAAAATATAAAATGTACAGAATGAGAAAAGGGGCACCAGGAAGTGCAATGGAGCTAAATCCTGTGTTCAAGGAGATAAACAGATTAAAAAATGAAATAAAGTGAGTGATGACCTTAAGGTAAGATCACACGCAGCTAACTTTCTAGCTTGTGAAAACAAATTAAAGAAAAGCTTAGAGCCTTGTGTGGTGTTGCACACTTTAATTCTAGCACTCAGAATCAGAGGCTGGCAGGTCTCAGAGTTTGAGGTCAGCCTGGTCTATAGAGCAAGTTCCAGAACAGTCAAGTTTAGGCAATGAAGTAAAACAGAAAGCTGGTGAAGATTTAATTGAATGAAGGGGTCATGTTCCATCCCTTGCAAGAAGCAGGACTTGGTAGCTTTAGCCACTTGGTTCTGGATTAGAGTAAAGCAAAGAAGAAAGGTATTATGGAATCTTCTTCCACAACTAAGAAAAAATGCTGAGGCCAGACATGTGCCAGGGGTGTCCCTGAATGGAGACCCAGAGAGACTATTGTGTGAAGTTGTGAAGTAGAAGCCTGGAATGCCTTGGAGACCCCAAGATGTTAGAGATGTCAGGTCCACGGGATACCTTCTAAGGAAAGCTGCTAATAGGGAATGGAAACAGCCCAGAGAAAGAAGTATGTTGCAGTCAATGAACCTGAAAGGAGTCAGAGATCTGAAGAATGTTTTGACATCAGACACAGAGATGCAGAGTTTGGACTTTGCCCAGCTGATTTTCAGGTTTGCTTTGGTCCAGTATTTCGTTACTATATTCCCTTCCCTGCATTTTGGAATGGTAATATATGTCCTGTGCCATTATATATTAGAAGTATGTGATCTTCTTTTTGATTTTGATTTTACAGGGGATTACAGTTAAGAGATTGGATGAATCTCACAAGAGATACTGAGCTTTAGATTTTTAAATAANATCAAGACTGTTATAGACTATGAGGACTTTTATGATTGAACTGAATATATTTTTGCATTATGATAAGACTACAAGCCTTTGGGNNCCAGGGAGTAGAATGTGGTTGTTTCAAGGAAAATGCACCCCCAAAGGAAGTGGCACTATTAGGAGGTGTGGCCTTGATGGATTAGATGTGGNCTTGTTGNATGAAGTGTATCACTGTGGAGGTGGGCTTTGAAGTCTCACATACGCTCAAGCCACACCCAGTGACACAGCCTGCTTCCTGTTGCCTGCAAGTTAAGAGGTAGGATGTTGGGCTACTTCTCCAGCAACATGTCTGCCTGCATGCCATGATGTTACATCATGATAATAATGGACTAATCCTCTGAAAATGTTGGCCATTCAAAATAAATGTTTTTTCATTGTAAGAGTTGCCTTAGTCATGGTGTCTCTTCACAGCATAGAAACCCTAACTAAGATCATTTGATATTTTCTGTTATCCAATCATATCTCTACACAGCTCTTCATTCTCTACCAAACTAATGAATAAAAATTCATTAAAATTATTTAGTATTATCATTATTGCTTGGCGTGCCATGGGCACAGTCTCCCAGATTTTGCAATACTGGAANGATGAATTGTTGTTGGTTACATTTGTCTCTACATTTTAAGAACTCTTAATTGTTACTTTCATGTCCTGCTTGATTCATAAAATAGATACATGCTTTTAACTTACCAAGTAGATGAGATTTTTAAGTTTTCTGATCTTGATAGGAAATTAACTTTCAGTTTATTACAGGTTAAAGTAGGATGTGTACAGGGGCATTCATAGAAACTTGGCTTCTAGTTCTTCATTGAAGTATTCTGGATATATTCTGGATCTGTCATCTAGGTTTGAATTATATTTATATATATATGTGGTCTGATGATCCACAATATATAACTATAGTTAATATATTATTTCTACTTCTAACTAGTATATTAATTAACAAAAGAGTAATTTAATGTATCTCAGAGATATTTTTCTTATTTCCTTCATGGAANTTCCATTAACTTAAGGAGATGATATTAGAGACTCAGAATTAAGGTCACAGGCCATTCTAGAAATTAAACATTTTTCATAATGATCATGATTTCACCTTTCTCTAGTAATATTTATTGCTTTAATTCTGTTTTTGTTGTACTTAATCATATAGAAGTTATAATACAGTTTGTATTTTTTACCTCCATTAGATTGTATTTCAATGTATCACTTTTATTTATTATGTAACTGATTTTTCAAATACTTTTATTTTTAAAGATTATAATGTAAATGAAATCATTTTTCGCTTCAATTCCTCTAACTGAAACTNTCCAAAATGCACCTCCTTGCTCATTTTCAAATTCATGGCTTCTTTTTTATTAATTGTCGTTATATACATATATTATTTGCATGTACGTATACATTCCTCAATATAACATGCTCATCTGTATAATTATATATATATATATATATATGTTTTGTGGGATAATTTTTTAAAATTACTACTTTCTTTGTAGCTGATGCTAACATCAAATTCACCATCTGACTATTCCAGCCTTCTGATTGTCAGCTTCACAATATTCATCATCAGGTAACAGCTTTCCCTGAAAACATTTAATCATTTATTCAGTTGCATGTTATAGTATATTATTGTGAAAAAGTTCTTCAAAACTGTTAAACTTGGTCCTGTAAAGTTTTCTTCTAATCTCTCTTCTTCCCTCCCCTCTCCCTTCTTCTTCATTTTCTTTTCCTCTTCTTCTCCTATTTTTCTCCTCTCTCTCAAACCCCTTTAGAATANACTTTCTCCACTTCAGTGTTGTTTCTATGTCTTTGATAATTCTTGGGAGGGACAAATGAATGTAGGATGCTTAGCATCATTCTTGGTTTTATCCAGAAGATATCAGTCAAAATCCTTTCTACCAGCTCCAAGTGTCTCTAGACTTATNNAATTTTTTCCATGTTGAGAAGTGCTTAATTTTTATATTTTAATATATTGATTTTTTCCTCTTTTATATTGCAATTTTTAAGAGTCTTTTGTTTTAAATTTATTTGTTATGATTGTGTTTGCTCATAATGTATTTGTATATATGTATGTGGGTATAATATGTGTGTATGTATATATGTATGCATGTTGGTATGGTCAGAAGACAACTTTGTAAAGTCAGGTTTCTTCTTTTATCTTGGTGTAGGTTCCAAGAATTGAAGCAGGTCAGCAGAGTTGGTAAGCTCTATTACCCACTGAGCTATCTTACTGCCCTAGTCCATTATACTTGCTCCACTTTCTACTATCTCCCTATTATTAATAGACATTATTACTATTTCATTATAGGTTTTATATAATGTATATCCATTTTTGATATCTTAAAATGTAGTGTTTTATAAAGTTTATTGTAGATCTACAACCTTGTTTGCTGTCAGTAGTAGACAAACCTTTCTGTGATCACTGTGTCTCAAATCACTGCTGTCATTGTTTGTTACTAGTTCTATCTTTCTAAACAAATATATAGATTTTGTTGTCATGTATAATCTCTGTTTTCTTCCATGGGCTTGCCTCCTATTGTACATTTTTCTCATTTTGAGTCTGCAGTTAGGAAGCTGTGGGGGAATATGATCCTGCTTTGTACAATAGCCACAGTGACTGATTCCAAGAAGCATTCCATTACCCTTTGACCATTGCATGCACCTGAGCATGTACTTACAGGAACCAACTTGGCAACAACACCAATAGGAAATATATGCAACCACAATCTTGTATGCTCTTGACCAAAATGAGGTTATGCTCAAGCAACTAGAGCAACAGGCATTCTAATCGCTGGGCAGCACGATCTCATCTTGGATTTCAGTTGGGAAACTCTAACATCTAATGATGCTGGTTATTTTCATTTGCTTATTATTACCAGCACATGTTCTGAGCTTGCTCATGTCTTTCCTTTTGTAATTGGATTTTTTTTTGTTGTTGTTCTGTAGAAAGTTCTTTGCACGTTCCGCACAGAAGCTCTTAATCAGACACACAGTTAGCAAATCTTTGTGTCTAGAGCAGACTATCCTTTTCTATTGGCTAGACCAAACTTCTAAATTTTGAGGATGCCCAGTTACTGATGTTTTCAACTATGGATCTTATTTTTCAGTGTTACATTTAAGAAAGTTTTATCTAAATTTGATCCAGGAATATTTTTAATTTCCCCTCAAAATTTTTTGGTTTTAAATTTAGAGCTGATATGATTAGACTATAATGTATGCAATTCACTCTTCTTGGCTGTCCCACCTCACAGGTATCCAACTTTAGCAAAGACACTTGTGGAAAAGAGCATATTACCCTGTGATCGTGTGAAGTTTTACACTTTGCTTTGTAGTAGAGAGTTACCTGCTCAGTTTTGCATTTCATTTTCAAGCTGTCTTAGCTTCTCTGGGTTTGTGTTTGCTTCCAACTCTGCTCTTTCTGTCTTTGCAGTGGGGGCTTCTAGGTGACAACTTGGCCTTTGGTACAGCCTGCACTTCTTGGAGCTCTTTAAATGAAACAAAACCCTGTATCCTGTTCTTTATGATGGTTTAAACTGTTCCTGGTAGCCTTGGCTTATAATTCCAGCTATTCAGGCCTGAGATAGAAGAAATACAATTTCAAGACCACTTTAAGCAACTTAGTGAGATCCTGTCTGAAAAGGTGTCTTGGTGGTAGAGTGTATGCCCAGCATGTGTCAGAACATAGGACCAACCACAACGGCAACAGCAAAAACACAGCAGTGGCTTTCATCTCTTTGTATTTAAGTGTTCTCTCTTTCTTCTGGCATCCTTTTTCTGCAGTTGAATCCATCAAGAAAGTGTCTACTTTTGGTTATTTAAGTTGTAGATTCTACAGCAGTATTTGATTCTTAACTTTTCCTTCATAGCATCTGNTTAATATTTGTCTTGTATTTATTTGGTGAAACTTCTATATTTTTCAGACTACCTCTAATTATTTATAATATAATAATTTTTTAAAGAAGCACTTTGAAATTAAAATATGATTATATTATTCTCTTGCCCCTCCTTCCATGTTCCCTTTCCTTACTCTCTTTCAAATTCATGGCCTCTTTTTATTNAATTATTGAAGATATATATGTGATAAACGTATATATTTCTTCAATATATATTCTTAAATATAAATATATAAATATAACCTATCAATCTGCATGATGTAACTTGTATGTATATGATTTCAAGGCTGACCACTTGATATTAGATAACCAATTGAGGATCTATTTCTCGTCTCACATTCATTAGTTACCTGTAGTTTTTTGTCTAGGAATGAGACCCCTGAGATCTCCCCNTTTCCATGGTGTCATGTCTATTGCTGTCATACTTGTTCATGTCAGAGCATGTAGTGAAGACCTTGATACATATTTTCTGTGTAATCTTGGCATTTTGGTCTATGGATTATTTTTAAAAATTTCTACACAATATTAGCTTGATATTCTATACAATAAATTATTCTAAACATTTTTCTTGGATGTTTTGACAGTCATGCCTTTACAGTCTACTTTGTGGTAACACCTGTTTGCTTGGATGCTCCTTTTGAGTTTGAGAATATGGATCTACAACATCTTTAGATGTCTGTGATTTGGATGAAATGGTCCTTGTCCATGAACCTGCAGGGTTATTCTGATTTGCTTCATTTGTGCATCATGCATATGTCCATCTGAAGCAATGGTTACTGAGGCAGGTAAGGCCAAAGCACTGGGCCACTCCTTAAGCAAACAATGAGACATGCACAATAAGCACTCTGGCCAGAGAAAACCTGACTCATAAGCTCCAAACCCAAAAATGATGACGCGAAACCCAGAGCCAACCAAGAAACATCACGGCAGCTAGAAGGAAAAGCTCGCCAACAGCCCCACATAAATACCCCAGCCTTTTGTTTAATAAACGAGCTTGATTATAATCTTCCAGAGTCTGGGTCGTTGCCTCCACGTATTCTCACCCCCCTACCCCCAGTATGAGGGACAGCGAGACCCCAGCTGCAGCACCAGCAACAGGTTACATCTCATGCCATAGTTAAGGTGTGAAATTCCTCTTGACCTGGATTTTATTAGGACTTCATGCACAGACAAATTACTAATTGTTTGTCTCAATGCCAAACCTTCCAAACTTCAC
>LZPO01118183.1:14752-27406 GCA_001675575.1 Neotoma lepida | reverse complement strand
AAGGAATCTTAGAGGACATGTCAAACAGATGAGAGATTAAGAAACAAAGGCCCCTGACAGTTAAGAGACCTTTCAAAGGTCACAGAACTGTCAAAGTCAAATCACAGTTAGTCAGGCCTCTTCATGGATTTCATATCTGCAATTGCCTGCTTAGTACATTGTGAAGAAGTCCAATCCTTACATTTAAGGTTACGAAAGTCACTTACATCTACACAGACTATAATTATGAGATACAGTAAAAAAACAGCAAGACTAGAGACAATAGGAAAAATAACATATTTCCTTTGTCCTTGTTCAGTGAGCTCTCCCTTTCCCTTTTTTTGGCTAGACATGAAGTTGTAGAAACTCTTCCCTGGACTCATCTATTCCCTGGGAAGGCAGCTCAATATAGCTTAAGAGGAAAAAAACTCCTCTCCAAGTAATGATAAATTGTCTAGATTGAAAGCTCACACCATAAACAAATTTGAAAAGCACAGACATCTTACAAAACTAAATTTCCATCTAGTAAATTTGAAATGATTCTTTGGAGAAAAAGACAGCCAAATATTTTAAGCACTGCTTCTGTGATCTGCCTTTGTTGTTCTATGTTCAAAGCTCCCTCACTAGTATCTGAAAACACACTCATAATGGTTTTTCTTCATTGTTTTGCCATAGTGAAATGTATAATGTTTTCAGTGTAACTACTCGTGCTCCTCTTTCATAAAACACAAAATGCTCTCAAAGTTTGGGATTTACTGCATTATATAGACTTTACTGAGATTAAACACAAACTGTTGTCTTAGTCAGGGTTGTTACAGGTGATTGGTGATATGTGATGAGAAAACATCATGATCAAAGCAACTTGGGAAAGAGGGGGCTTATTTGGCTAATGTTTCCTCTTTATAATTCAGCATCAAGGGAAGCTAGGGCAGGAACTCAAGCAGTGAAGGAATCTGGAGGCAGAACCTGAGAGAGAGGACATGGAGGAATGCTGCTTCCTGACTTACTCAGTCTGCTTTCTTATAAAACCAGTACCATCAGCCCAGGGATGGCCCCACCCACAATAGGCTAGGCCTTACCCCATCAATTACTGTGGTGGTTTGAATAGGAATGGCCCCCATAGACTCATGTGTTTGAATGCTTGGCCATAGGGAATGGCATTATTAGGAGGTGTGGCCTTGTTGAAGGAAGTGTGTCACTGTGGAGGCAAGTATACTCAAGTTATGCCTAGTGAAGTAGTTCACTTCCTGTTGCCAGAAGATCAAGATGTAGAACTCTCAACTACCTTTCCAGCACCACGTCTCCATTGTGCTATCTTGCCTCCCACCATGATGATAACAGACTAAACCTCTGAAATGGTAAGTCAGCCCCAATTAAATGTTTTCCTTTATAAGAGTTGTTGTGGTCATGGTGTCTCTTCATAGCAATAAAACTAAGAGAATCACTAATTAGAAATGCTCAACAGGCTTGCCTACACACCCGTCTTATGAAGGCATTTTCTTAACTTAGGTTCCCTCCTTTCATATGATTTTAGCTTGTATCAAGTTGACATAAAACTAGCCAGCACGCTTACATCTTTAACAAGTTTAGACACACAAAATGTCTTGTGTGCATTTACACTTTTCATTTGCACCCCACAGAAACGAAATTTCCTATTTTCAAATAACTGATATGAATGGATTCTCTGGATATTTAAAACTCATTTGAATATTATCTTTACAAATGTCACCTGTACAAGTTAAACTAAGATGTACTTGTTTCAAATAGCAGTTGAGAAGCCTAACAACTTGAGTTCCAATTTTTTAAATGAAAGTACATTTATAATTGAAAAGACATTTTTTCATACAAGTATAACAAAGCCCAAACTATCTTCTGAGTCTATCTCCTACTTTTTTTCATCTTGTTACTCTATAGACTCTACAGGGCTTTCCCATATTTCTTAGGCTCCCAATCCCCACCCAGGTTCTGCTATTTGTTATATACACACACACATACACACACACATTTTGCCTTACACATGCTAGGCAAGTGCTATACAATCAAACTGCATCCCCAGCCATCTCTGTTTTTTAACAGCTACACGAAATTCCACACCACATTGCAGAGATAGACCAGATGCCTTCCAAGAGTCCAACACTAACTTTCTACCACACCTACCACATTTTGCCTTATACTATATGAACTTCGGGAGGAATGAAGTATAATGGTCTTAAGTAAGGGTTCAATTCATACAGTCCAAGTTCAAAATCTGTCTGCCATCTACTGACTACAACTGACTGTCTTTTAAACTTTTTTGGCTGAGTTCATTGTTTTTAATACCTACCAGAATTGTTCTAATAACCTAAAGTTATTGTCCTAGTTTGCTTTCTCCTGCAAACACCATGACCAAAGATGACCTGGGAGAGGAAAGCCATTATTTCACCTTACAGTTTACACTCCATGATGAAGAGGAGTCAGGATAGGAACTCAAGGGAGGAACCTGGAGGCAGGAACTGAGGCTGAGACAGTAGAGAAATGCTAATTACTAGATTGTTCTCCATGGCCTGCTGAACTTGCTTTTTTATACAACCCAGGACTAGCTGCCCAGGGGCTACACTGCTCCTAGTGGGCTGGGACCTAAATTAATCAAGAAAATGATCCCACAGACTTGCATACAGGCCAATCTTAATGAATCATTTCCTCAACCTGAAGTTTCCTCTTCCTAGATGATTATAACTAGATTATATTAAGTTATCCAAAATTAACCAGTAGTTATAGATTATCTAATATATGAAGTATACCTACATATATGTTTGTGTATTTGTCTATTTCTTTGAAAACCCAGCAAGTCCTCCATAAATGTAAGTTAATGCCAATATCTAATTTTATCATTATTGCCTATAGTAAAAAGAGCTTCCATTAAGCAAGGTGACCCAAGAAGGTTATTTATCTTTCAAGTTATTATCTTTTTATCAGAAGTAAATAGTATTTTCCTTGGTGTTATTTGTTGTTGTATAGAAAATAACCTCCAAACTTAGTGTCTTTGAAAAACTTTATTTCATAATTCCAATAGGTTATCAAAGTGGGTATGGCACATGGCACCCCATCACTTGGGAGACTGCATTTAACATACCCATGGCTAAGAAAAGACAAGTATCAAATAGGGAAGGATATGGCAAGGATATTTCAACCTTATGTTTTGCTGGCTTCTATTTCTTACAAGTTGTTGATCTGGGGACTGTGGTTCCTTTCTGGCTGCTTGCCATGGGTCACCTTCTATTATCGTGATATGATGATCTCTTTACAGGACACTTTATCACATGGCAGCTTCCTTTGTCAAAGCAAAATGGAAGTCATAGCTGTTTAGTATTTAATCAGGGATGATCATCTATCACTCTTCTTCCAATAACTGGAAAAGTCAGAGTCAACCTAATATTTAAAGGAATGAGATTGTACAAGAGTGTGACTGTTGTGGCAAGAGAGTTATCAAGAGTTCTCTTTGAATGCTCCCCAAACCTCATAAGCTTACTCCAGAAATTAAATGAGATTAATGTATCAAAAGTTTAAGAGTATCTTGCCTAGCAGATCATCAACAACTACAAGTTCATATTCCACTTTACTAAAAGTTCTATAAAATGAACACACTGACCATTGGTCCCTCAGGAATGTTAGTCCTCTAGTAAACAGATTTGGCTCTGACCAAACACTGGAGGTTCAAATGATACTAACTCCATTTATTCCCAATCTACATATTATACTCACTCTCCAAAACTTCAAATTATACACCTTTCATCAGTGTAAATGTCAAAGTAATGGAAGATGTCCCTATTCCAACCTTTAGAACTTGCAAAACTTTTTTGTAACAACAAAAACCAACCAAACAAACAAAAATTCATAGCTTAAGAGGCACAGAAGATGTAATTAAGGATCATGAAATAGAAAGACTTGGAGGGGAATATCCAGGAGGTTCCAATGAATCCTTAAACGCAGAGAAGATATCCTACCTGTAGTCAGAGAAAGAAGCATAAAGACAGGAGAGTGATTAGAGAGGCACAACATTCCAAGCTTTGAAGAAGGAAGAAAGGGACCATGAGACAATGAACCTTAGACAGCTTCTAGAAGGTAGAAAGCCAACAAACCAGATTCTAGCCTGGAGGCTCCAAAGCCTCATACAGATTGCTGACAACTTGATGAGATCAGTGTTGGACTCCTGACCTAAAGAACATGCTATTAAATTAATATTGTTTTAAGTCACTATGTTTGTGTCAATTTATTACAACAGCAATATAAAAATAGTACAAAGGGAGAGTATGTCAACTCCTAGTGACAAAGATTATACACAAGTACCTAAAGAGTACAGAGGGTCATTATATGATGTAAAGTATTAGAGATCATTAAACGTAAACAAAATCTACTTCAACAATCCAATTGTAAGTCATGGAGCTATTTAAAAAACAGACTGTACTATAAAATCATTACTTATCATCAAAAGCAGTAGGAATAGAAAATACTGGTTTTTAATTAACAAATATTTATAGAACATTCACTATGTGGAATACAGTTACAAACATTTTACTAAATCACTCATTTACTTATTTAACCATAAAATGAAGTTATTATTATCATTCTGTTTTAAGGTGACAGGGTGAAGGAACTTGCCTAAGATCACACAGATTTGTAAGAGACAGGGGAAGGATTTAAGTGCTCTAGTTCCACAATTTATACTTCAAACCACCAGTTATGTTTCTTCCACAATCTAAACAAAATTATGATAATAAAATAACTATATATATATTCCTTAAAAATTACTTCATAAACTTTTCAGACTTAAGCAATTGAACGATATACAGAATTCTGTATTATTCTCCCCAATTTATTTATTCACCAATTACTTACTTTTTCTTATGCCAATAAACACATAGGGAAAGAGAGATAGAGTTCACAGATTAGTAATGAGACAAAAAGAATAATTTACAGTATGACAAAAAATATAAATATTAAAATATTATAAATAAAATAGACAGGCAAAATGATCTCTATGGTCCTACTCTCAAATTAATTCATGATATATATGAGGAAATAACATGTATAAATAAACACTTGCTTGACATCTTACACACTATACTATCAGCATGTAACTTGTGCCAAGAGGCAGAGAAAGGCTTAATTGACAAAGGGAGCACTACATGGTTCGAAAGAGGGGTTTATAGAGTTTAGTATTTAGGAAAGACTACTCTGACTATCGACTTGGTGGTACACATCTGAAAATATGGGTACAAGAAAGTATGGGGACAAGAATAAAGGCAAAGATACCAAATAATCGATGGGAAAATAAGTTTTTAAAAGTGTTATTAGAAGGCATTGTGGCCAGGAACCCAAGGTGCCATTACCCCTTCACCATCCCTTAAGAAACAGGCCTCCTACAAAGAATGTTAACAGCATACCAGAAATGTGAGAAGTGGATGTTGTTTAAATACCAGGCAAGGGACAGTCAGAATGGTATCTGTTGTTCTAAAGAGTTTGGCCATTAGTTTAGAGGCAACTACAGTCTGAAGAGTATGCCCCAAGCCCTACAACCTAGGAATAGGTTACTGTTAGGGTCCTGGAGAAGTCCCACAAAAGACCACCATCCACATATGCAATCAGCAAGAGTGTTTATTATTCCAGCATGCTGGGGTCGTCCATCTTACACAAAGGCAAAATAGCAATAACCCTCAGAGAAGCTTGCAGGCTTCTTTTAAGCACAGCTAAGAGGAATTCCAAGAGCAGTTAGGTCATTTCAGATATGATTGGTTTAAGCAAGTGGCAATCATATTAGTACATTCTAAATGGCTAGGGCTACTCAGATGCTAGTTAAGGCTACAGTTTTTCCATTTTTGGGCAGGCCTGGACAAGTCCCAGGCTTTGTCCTTATTTGGTTATTACCTTGAGTTTATTGACTGTGGAGGCTAGCTGGCCTAGTACAAGTTGACTGTGGGGCCTGGCTCAGGCCTGATATGTGCAGTCCTTGCTCCTCGTCCTTGCTGTCAGGGATGTTGGAGACTGATTGTCCTTTGCTGGTGGCTCTACCTCAGAAACTGCCTGCTCCATTCTAAGAAGCTGGGACCAAGGCCTAGTTCTTATCTGAGTTATTAGGCCTGGCTGTCATGATATTTACCTGGCCTTCTCATTACCTTATCATGCATGGTAAAAGGGACTTTGCTAATGTGATTAAAGTTACAGATTTGACATGAGGTGGCTCAACATAATCCAATGGATTTTTCATTAAAGTAATTAGAGATGTAAGGATGGAAAGGGGAAGAACAGAAGAGCTTAAGGTCTCATCCCCATAGCTAACTAGAAGATGGAGGAAGACACTGTGAACATGGAGACTGTGAGTGGCCTCTAGACAATGTGAACAGTCATCTGCTAACAACAGTCAAGGAGAAAAAGAAGAAAAGAAAGAAACCTCAACTTGACACCAGCAAGAAGCTAAATTTGGCAACCAACCAAACGACCTTTAATGAGCAAAAGCCCCAGATTCCTCCACTGAGACTCCAGAAGAAAAGCAGGGCCTGTGTACACCTTGAGTTTAGCCCACTGAGGCTCATCATAAAAAAAAAAAGGTTGTTTTGAGGTGCTAACTTTGTGGTAATTCATCACAGCAGCAAAAGTAAAATAACAAGATTGTAAGATCAACTTTTTTCCTAAAAGATCCAATTATATTGATTTAAGAATAATGTAATATGCTAATATAAATTTAACTTCTTAAAGTCAGCAATTTTAAAATATGTTAGAGGCACAAATCAATGTGTTCTTAACATTTTTATTGTTAAATTCTTTAAAACCTAAAAGTCACTAAAAGGCAAAAGGAGGATATAAGATGCCATTATAATTTAATATTTTCTTGGTACTTAAAGGTAAAAGAATAATCAATTTTTCTTCTTTAAACTCTCATGGTAAATGAATGAATTATATTAATTTTTTTCAGTACTTTTTAAAAGACCACAATCAAGTCTTCACCAGACTCTTTCTTGGGACATCTGTATGAATAAATTCTAGGCTTAAAATATTAATGTGTTTAATTTCCAAAAGCAAAAACCACTATGCCTTCCTTATTATCTACATAGTCACTGACTTGATCCTTATTAGCTCCTAAAAATAAAGGCCATGCCTGTCTTCTCTTTGGCTTATATTCTCATTAACACTGTTTAGCAATAGTCCTGGCCCAGGCTTTTGTTCAATAAATGAGTGAATATGTTTTTAAGGCAAGTTTTAAAATACTAGAAACAAAGTTTCTTGAGCTACTAGCTCACTACAAAAACAATCGAACAAACAAAGAAGTACCTATATTGAGAATAAATCCAGGAATTACTTTAAATATTTTTAGCAGAAATTTTAAATGTTATGCTTGCTTCCTGCATTCTTAAGAGTCATCTAACATAATTCAAATTTCCTGTGAACTTGGGATCTTTATTATCAAGATACTGTGATGTTCATGAGCCTATCAAAACTCCTTGAACTGGAGATGCTTTCTGAAAATGTCTTCTCTATTCATTTTTGTCATTGTGTGTGTTCATATGCTTATATGTAATTGTTTATTGTGTATGTATGTGTTTCTATGTAATTGTTTATTGTGTGTGTGTCTATGTGTGTCCATGTGTTTATATGGGCAGTCATTGTGCAAGCTTCAAGAGGAGGTGCTCTTTCCAACATGTGAGTCTCTAAGATCCAGTTCGACCCTCTTGCTTGGCAGAAAGCACCTTTAATTGCTGAGTCCTCTCCCTAGTCTCTCTCTTTTTTTTCACCTTTTTCATTCTCATAAAAATCAAATTAACAGGCAAGATACTATACAGCTCTCATCCCAGCACACAGTATCTGGGACAGAACTGCTGTTGAGGCCAACCATGGCTACACAGAAGAAACCAGCCTCAAAAGAAAACAAAAATTGAGTCACAGTCTAGCTGTAGGCTACCTGAGAAGGGCAACACAGACATCTTCCTACACAACTAAGTCAACCTTGTGCTCTTCTTCAAAGAGAATTTTTCGAAAGCTGTCCAACATAAATATAATGGGAACCGTATTATGTAATTTTAAAATTTTGGAACACTTTTAATATAATGATCAATACCTAAATTGATGAGCCTTTTGTACCCTTTCATGTTGTGTCTTAGACTCATGCCCATACCTTACAGAGCAGACTGTATTTCAAACTAGTCACAAGAAGCTAGTGGCCACCAAGGGGTACATAGGCCACACGTCTAGATATCTGCCTCCTGATCCTATGTGAACTGCACATGCTACCAATCTGTAGCTCCGACTGTGTCATCTACGTTGTTGGGTCACTTGGTATAAAAAAATTTGTTTCAAGTTACCTTCTTTCTTCTCCAGCTTATTTTGCTCCCAAGATCTCCTTTAATGAACAGTAGTTACATCAGGTGTTAAGTGATAGCAAATGGTGTCTTTAATCTATCAATAAACCAGTACTGTATGAGTGGATGGTACTGGGGTGGGGTCCTTAGTACTTTCTCCTTTACCTTGTCCATGTTTCATACTTTGAAAAAAGAATTCTGGTGACAGGGTAATTCCAGAAATAAAACACAAGGAGAGGGTTTGGGGTAGAGGATAGAATCATATTCTTGTATCACTACCCCCACCGGCCTGAGTCGAGCTGGTGTAGGGTGGGTAGCCTGGGTGGAGCTGGTGTACGGTGGGTGCGGGCTTGCTAGCATTAAAAGGACCTTAAGACTTCTGAGTAGGGCTCTACTTGATTTCATAGGAACCTGACAACCAACCAGCAAGTCAAGGCCATGCCTGCTCCTTGTCACTGGGGTTGTCCCCACCTGGCGGCTTGCAGCCTCTGCTCTGAGAAGCTACCTGATGGGGACCCAATGCACAACCTCTCATTTGGGGAGACGGTCGTACCGACACCCACCAGGAGGAGAGGGCGCCCTGCTTTCAAGGTCATCCCTCAGCTCTCACGTGCGCTGGCGCCCCGCCACCAGCCGGCGGCGCTTCCCCGGCGGCCCGCAGTGAGGTCCACAGGCCCAGAGCCCGTCTGCAGTGCCCAGGCGTCCCGCAGGGCCTTGACACGGAAGCCTCTTCACGCCGGGCCCCGACTCCGCACTGACCCCTCCGTGAGTCTTCTGCCAAATAGTGGCAGCTCTGCCGACCAATCGCAGAGCCTGGAGTATCTCCTTCGGCAACTCGGCCCTTCGGCTTCTCGGCTACTCGGCTCTTCGGCTCCTCGGCTCTTCGGCATTTTCCGTGGCTAGGCCCCGTCCGGCTTGCCCTAGACCGGGGAAGCTTACTTCGACTGGGTGTCGTTTCCCGAGTGGCTCTTCTTCAGCCACTTCCGGGTCTTCCGAGGTTCCGGAAGCCCGCAAGTCCCGGAAGCGTGGGTACCGGAGATTCGGCTAGGAAAAGCCCAGCTTTCCGGTGAATGTTTGAGGAAAGGTTCCGCGGCGCCTGGGCGTCCCGCAGACCCGGCAGGTCAGTGTCCGCCCGGAGCCGAGGCTCGCGGCCCGGCGTGCGGGCCCGGCGGTCTCGGAGGACGGCCATGCGACGCTCGCCCCGGCTGCAGGCCGCTGGGGCTTCCTGGCTTTCTGGAAGGAGCCCCTGTGTCCCTTGGTTTCCGGAAAGGCAATAAAAGAAATCCAAACTCCTACTTTTCCCCTCGTTTTGCGCTGTTCATACAAACAGAGCGACACTGCTAGGAACGAGCCACTGCATTCCTCGATGCAACTTTTCAGGCAGCCTCGAAATCGCCTCCTNGCCGTAGTAGATTGACTTCTTAAACTCAGATTTAAAAATCTCTCGGGGTCCATAATCAGAATGTTCATGAAAAAGATTTTTTCAATGCGTTAGAGTTTCAACCTTTTTGAGAGCCCATTCACTTAAACTCAGTTTTGGTCTCTGTGGGCAGAGGTACGGAAGGCTTTCTTATGAAATAGCTTGTGAAGTGCATTGAAATTCATTGGTTTGTTATAAGGAATGTGATAATCGTTTCTGGTTTTCTTTGGGGATCCTTAAAAGTTGTTAGTTCACTAAGTTATTTTTGTGCCATTTTCCACACACCAGATACTTAGCAAAAAGACTTGTCACGGACTGAAAATTTTCCAGTCTATCACCTTCAAACATTTTATGGCACCCTTTGCCAAATTTTCATGTTGACAATTTTTTGTAATTATGGGATGACTAAAAGCCCCAATCCCCTACCCCGCTTACCAGTTTGTAGTCAAAACACCTTCCAGGAATGTGTGGCCTTTAGTTAAACCTGAACAGAATGAATTTGGAGTGGCTGACTTTTCTTTCTCCTTTCTTTTTACTGACTTGATCTCTTTTGTATTACCAATTACTTGTATCCAGAACGATTACAGTTGAAAGACCATGAGCCAGGAGATTTGAAAAAGGAGTCAGTAGAATTACTTAGAAAAAAAGAACTTCATTTTTTTTTCTTTAAAAAGTAAAATAACAGAACATAATAGACCACTAAAATGAAAAGAATTAGGTTCTAGCCCTGATTATAGTTTGCCCCTGCCCAACTTTACCTTTTGGCCTAATTCTCTTTTTTAGTAATTAGAGGTAGCACTCAATCTGTGGTTTTAAAATTGTTCCATAAAAGAACTTTTGTAGAAATTTCCTGGAGCCATGCAGAGGAGAGACAAAGCAAGCCGACTGTCAGCTGTAGTTTAACAAGCACAGCTATTTATGTGTTCTTTTATAACAGTGTTCCTGTTAAGATTTAATTCATATCTTGCACCAGATGATCTGGCTTTCTTTTTTAGCATGAAAATTCTCTTTCTTAGGACAATTGAACATTTGTATTCAGTATGCATTCATTTGGTTATTCTGGCTTTCTAAAATTATGTATTCATAGTTTCTAAAAGCTACAAACATGGTANTGCGGCTTCATTTTTATAAAATATTTATTTCAAGTTTAATTCTGTCTTTATGACCGGTCATAGTTCCTAGTTTCTCTTCCTCTCAGATATTCTTGTTTTTTAATTGTAATTAAAGTTTTGCTTAAATTGAGGATCATAAAAGTCCTTGCCATAATTTTCTGTTTGACTAATTCGATTGCTGAGTCTTAAAGTTACGTGCAGTCCTGCTGGTCATCACTTCTGTAATAAAATTAGGAACCTAGCACCATGTGTTCCTCAAGACATCAAGTCATTTTCATGTTCCTATAGTACAAGGAAAGTATGAGCCATGTCAGATTTTATATCTGAACCAAAGTTCACTTGATATTCCCCCGCCTCCCTTTGGACAACCAGAATGTAGGTTACATGTTGCTCTCTTTCCTGTGAAGTAAAAGTAACTTCTAAGGACGCTGTCCCACTTTTATTCCTTCAGAATGTGAGAGAAACCTTGGAAGAAAAGCCTCCACTATTCCATTTTCCCCATGGCTGTGAGCCTGGCACCATTCCATTAAGCACAATGCTATGGCTTTTATACATGGTAGTGGAGATAGGGACAAGAATTATGCATCCTCTGGCCTTGCCAGTGTGGCCTTTTTTGTCTTTCCAGCCTATTTCCTTCAATATAGTCAAGAAGTCNCTTTCTATATTGTTTTTTGCTGTATTTAATATGTATTCCTTTTTATCAGAGCTCAGATTTCTTTCCTGAGTGAGTAAGATAACATGCCATCCAANTGTCTTTTCTTTCTTATTCAAACACAAAAGCCAGGAGCTCAAAAGGGATTCTGTCTCTCATGGCTAACCCCTGTGTTCAGTGGATGAGTTGGCATAGCATCTACCATACATATAAATCCGTATTCATAATAAACGATCATGCCACAGTTTTCACCCATATAAGTCCCTTTGTTTAGGTTTGACATTCAATCCCTTTGACTGATTCTCTGACAGCATGTGTAGGGGAGGGAATGTGGATGAGAGCATGGGTGATTTACCACATTCCTTTAATTTCTTTCTAGATGTGTATAAGAGACAGGTGTAGGGGAGGGAATGTGGATGAGAGCATGGGTGATTTACCACATTCCTTTAATTTCTTTCTACATCTGTAGTTCTGAGAGCTGGTTATGAATTTGGTCATTTGAATGATCCTGAAGAGCAAAAACTTGCTTTTCATTTTGTGGAATTACATTTGATTCGAGCTCACCAGCTACCCATCCATTCTAAGTTTGTGTGTTCTACAATTTTGTAGTGATTACTAGTTTACTGTTACCTTGACCTTAAATTATTTTGGTCTTAAAGTAGAGATTATAACAGCTATTGTATTATAAGGGTTCCAGGACATAATATAAAGGAAATAGTATATGTTACAATTATGTATCACATCGTAATTTCTCCTGTTCCATGATTGCTATGTGTNTGTTTGGGGATATTTTCCCATTCTCTTTTGCCCTAAAAATTGCAATTAAATCTATGTTATAATAATTTTCAAGTGATTTGAAATTCTTCTCTTAAGCAGTTTGATTCTAAAANTCCCTGAATTTATAGAATAATTTGAAGCTGTATTTCATCGGCTGTTTGTGTGTGCTTGGATTATAAGTTTGCTGTAGTTGACATCCCTGCTCTTAATGGCTAGCCTTTGAAAATACTTCCTTCAGTGTGTTTCCTGATGCCATCTTAAAGTATTTATACTTCTAGGCTGTCATCACTTTGTCCATAAAAGGCGCGAGTACAGAGCATGGCTCTGCCACTTATAGTTCTGTGACTTAATAGTAGTTACTATCTGTCTCTGGATGAGGGCCCA
>LZPO01118183.1:0-13692 GCA_001675575.1 Neotoma lepida | reverse complement strand
TGTGTGTGTGTGTGTGTGTGTGTGTGTGTGTGTGTGTGTGTGCGCGCGCGCGCGCGCGTGCAAGATGAATTCTGGTCTTGAAAATTCTGCCACTTGCTTTTGGTTTCTTCCTCTTTCCAAATGGGAATAAAATACAGTTTCCTCTCTGGTAAGGAGCATAGCCCTGCTCTCCTTTTTGAGAACTCTGTACTGTTTTTATCTTTCGTATGATTTTAGAAAAGTTAAGAAAATATTTACTACAATTTTGGTAAGAACTGTGTTCAAGTTAAAAAGAAGTTGGAGACCTAATATCCACAGTTTGAAAACTTCATGTGTCTTGGATGTATCCAAATGAGCATTATTGTGATTTATCACACTGTCTCTCTATGGAATATTGAAACTAAATCTATGTTTGATGGAGGGAGGAACAACAGAATAGTGGCAATTAATTTAATATGTTTGGCAGAAGTGGGATTTGAACATACAAATTGGTTTTTAGGCCTGTTCAGGGTGCTAGAGGTCAGGGTATTATAATGGATCTCAGCATAGCTTTACTCTTTTACCTGCGTTTGAAGTGTGCTCTGGGAATCCAGTCAAGTCCCTCTTTGATGCATGTCCCATTTGCTAGTATTGATTTCAGTACAATGGACAGTAAATATATCTGACTACACAAAGACGGTAAAATAGTAAAACATAGATTCAAAACTTAAGATCTGCACTTACAGATTATTCACATAACCTCCAGGAATGAAGTTTTAGCCTAAAACTNATAAAAGCCTAGAAGGAAATCATACGAAGTTCCAGTTGCATCCATTTGGATGAGTAGAATTCCTAAGACAGTATGCAGTACAGCAGTCCTCTGAAGGATGAGTTCCCTAATGTAAAGCTGCAGAAGAAGCTGGCAGAGGGAGTCATGTGTGATAACNTAGAGATTAATCGGAATTCAGAGGTTTCTGCTGACAAAGTTTACAGGACTGTAAATTTAAATGTAGAATTTCTGTAGGCAGTATGCATTGACAAATATGTTTAATGGTAATACATCTAGTACTGAGAATCGCAGAACAGGTCAATANTAATGTGTATATTGATAGCAGCAATGTAGGAGATGTTACTTGGTATTATAGCTAAAATCTATGTTATCCCCTTAATCATAATTACATTAATATTGACAGGCCCTTGACAATACCCACATTATTATTGATAGATTTCTGTCAATAACGTGTTTTTAAATAAAATATATTCATTCATAATTTGCACCACACTCAATAAAAGCTCTAAAGTACATCCTGAAAATTTCCTTCTTCCTCCATGAGATAAAATCACTTGCTGTGTTTTTTTAATGTGATGTTGATGATAAAGGTTTTATTTTTGGAAATGAAAATCAGAAAGAAAACAGGAGTCATTTAAGGCATAAGGTTATTATGTTGCTGTTCTTCAAAAACCTATTTTCAGGATTTTTTTTTTATCTGAAAGAAAAGCAGTGTGGCATGTCCCCTGATAAAATGTCAGCAGGGGACCTTTTTAACAGTTCTTAGTGCTGGGTCATTTGGTCTTAAACAATTTATGTGACAACTTAGTTTAATTACCTTAAAATTAAAGTATAAGTAGGTATTATACTTTTTATCTGCTTCTAACTTTGCCTTCAGCATCTTTTTCATGTATCCTTAACACACTAGAATCAGTCTTTAATGTTAAATGTATATCACAGATTATAATTTTAATCACTTTTATGTGACTCTGTGCCTGAATAATAAATAGTTGTTAAGATTAGCATGATTTAAAGAGTGAGGGAGAAGTGCGTCAAAGTTGGGTATTAAAAGGTGGAATAGGATGAAACTTATCTGGGCATAGTATTGTTTTAACTCAAAATAATTTCAGTTTACAAAAGCAAAAATATTAACAGTTTGACTTGTATTTTTCTGAAGTCTTCAACTTTGAGCCAACATTCATGAAACTAAGTACCAGTGTAAAAGAACCAAAAAAAAAAAAAAATGGAAATTGTAAAGCTTACTTCAGTTCTTGTAGGTAAAGTACCTATGCACTGACCAGTGGTTGAGCATTGGTATTTGCAGTCACTGTAACAGGAGCCAGGAAAGTACTGGCTTACCAAAAGTAGTAGAATTTTTTTTTTTTAATTCAAAAATACGGTCACTAAAACCTCCATTCTTAGTTACAAGTTCTTATTGAAAATAAATTATGGTCTCCAAAAATTTGCTCNCATGTTGGTCAACCCTTTTGAACAGCAGTTAACCCACTCAGTGAATTCTGCTATCAGGCTGACCTTCTAAAATATATACCCTACTATGTCTCTTCTGGGTGATTATCATGCCTACAGCATCAGTGCAACATCCCTAACAGCCTAGGTGCTTTGTCCAGTGTGGCATGGCCTTCAGTCNGTCCATCTCTCTGAAAGGCTTCTCTGCTTTCATCATAGCAGATGACTTACCTCTTTGCAGCCAGGTGACATGAAAACACACTGATTAATTGACCAAGGCTACATTCCAGCAGCTCCTGCTGAAATCCGTCTCCAGGAGTCCCAGGGAGACCGTAGCCAGTTCCCATCGCAGGCCTGTTGCACAGCCTGTTTCTTTGTCCTAAATAAGAAAGGTACTTATCTTTTCGTCTGAGGAGTTTTGTGGCCCTTTTCACATTTTGAGATCCATTTGTTGATGCAGAGATCCATGGCCAGTTCTGATTTTACTAAAACTCTGTTGTGTTAAATGTGTGTGAAAAGAAAAAAGGAAGTTCACTGATAATAAATATTTAGCTCAAATCCATGCTACCTAGGAGATTGCCTGGCATTTATATGCCCAATGAATATTAGTTAAATTGAATAAGTATTTGTCAGAGAATTAGAAGTCACTAAAACACAGANTACTTCCATTATATTGAGAATGATTTTATGTGATTTAAAGGCATTTATGGCATTTTTCTGTACTTCACGCCTATTACGGGACAAATCTNATTATGCTGCAGTGGAAGGAAGAGGATTCTATAATCAGATTAATTGAACTTCCAATTATATTTATTTCATCAGTTTCCTCTCCTGGGCACTGCCCTTCTCTAAAGCTAGTATTCTGAAAGATCTGTGCCTGCCAGAAAAGGGGTGGAGTGGAGTTGGGCAAGATGAAGAACTGAATATAATATTTGTTGGTAAACCGAGGGTTGAATACTTGGGCTGCCTGTGCCCTGCCCTGAGGTGCAAAGTACCCCAGAAATAGATAGTATCCATGTGTTCCTGGGGTTTCTTCATTTCCTAGTCACAGGCCNGATCATGTTGATGGGGTTAAATTGTGGCGTATATTAGTAATGATGGAAGCCAACCCCATTTTCTAGGAATCCTCTTATGTGATCTTTCAGACAAGATACAAACTATATGTGGATAAGCCTTATGTCAGGCCTTCGTGCCTGGCTCTCACGTAAGCACATATAATGGTGATATCATGTTTACAATTTCTTTGTCACAATTACATTTTAATGATATAGTCAATATTTCCTGGAAACAAATTCTTTTGACAAGGGTTAAGGCATTATTGTGGGTAATAATGAAGATTGCAGACTTTCAAATGAGATTTGCCGAAATCAACTTGTAGTCTTTTTCTTTTATGCCCATCCTTGGCCAAGGTAATAACGATGTGGTAATAAGGCTTCTTTATAGTTTCCAGGCCACTTTTGTAGCTTTATCTAGTTTAATCTCAACAACCCATTGAAGGAGCTATTAGTTCTTTTTAGAAGAAGAATCTGAGGCTAATGAATTTTTTGATGACATAGCAAGTAGGAGACAGAGCTAGACCTGGAGCCCAGGCAAGTTTGACTTTAACTTTGCTTCTCTCAGTCTGTCGCAGTTGTCTAAAAGGGGGTTGAGAATATAGGTGAGGCATTCCATGCTGACAAACTGTGGTGTGTAATGGACAGTGTTTGTTCTAGGTTTATGACTAAAACAAGTCACAAAACTATTAAAATCTTGGAAATAAACCCTAAAACAAAACCCAGAGAAACAAAGTATTCATCTGGGGAAGCGAAGGCTGAAGAGTGGTTTAATAATAATAAGTCTTTTGGTCTACTAAAGAGCCTTACTGAGGGAGGAGAGGGAGCCCAGCTGTTCCTAATCTACACTGGGGCCAGGCCTAGGGAGGAAAAAAAGCAAAGAAAAAAATGTTAAACTCTAACAGAAGGAATAAGAAAGAATTTTTTTTATAGTATTGTTAAATATTGGATCTGTTAGACTGTGTTAAGTCTTAAGTCTCCTTTCCTGGCAGCCATTAAAAATTCCTCTTTACTACATGGTCTCAAGTATGATTCCTCTAGAAAGAAGGATTTTGAAAAAGATTATGTGTCTGAGAAACAATGTACTGACTACTCACTAAATACTAGTTAAGAATTGGAGGGAGAGGTAGCTTGCCTAACTATCCAGCTAGGTCTGTTCACATGCTGTTCACCTAGTGCGTTGACTGGCTGCCACTTGCCCACCACCCCATCTCACACAACTTCACAATTGTTCATTCATCAACAGTTTCTATAAGCAGCCAGTCTTTGTGGTGAATTCTAGAGCTGTAAGATTAAGATATTTATGTACTCCAGTCTGGAACTTTCATAATCCCAGTATTTAGAGATACATCAATTAGCACCACTGACCACATAAAGCAAGCCTCACATCTCACCTGCTCCTGGGCTAGGAAAGCTCTCTGTGTAGTTCAGCACTGGGGAACAGGTATGTGGGGCTCACACTGATGACTTGAATTGGACAAGTAATCATGTAGGTTTGTGTTAGCTAATCAAATAGTGTTTTAGTATTGGTTTTTTTTTCCTTCTGTTAATACATAATGTTACTACATTAGGAAAAATATCACCTAGTTCTATTTATTTGCTTGCCTCCATTTTTTGGCCTTGTATGATAGATAGCCTTATGTGAGAGCCAGGACATGTCTTTTTCTTTGAATTCCAAGATCTAGTAATGATCAGGATTTTTGTGAAATCAACAATGACCTTGACTTTCACAAGGACTATTTAATAGAAAGAGCCATGCTAAGTCAGTGAGGTGCATNCCAGCTTTTATAGATGAAGTAATGGAAACTAGCTAGAAATGAATGTCAGGAAGAGCATGCAGTATTGAGGCATACAGGGGATAGGAAGGGAAAAAAAAGAGATGAATTTTGCTTTGAATCTGACTAAGCCTGAAGTTCTCCAAATCATAGAGCACTTGTGAGAAACGTGAACTCTTGAGGTCCCATCACATATCTAATATATCAGAATTCTTAAGAGTGGAGCTCGGCAATCTAACACATCCTGGAAGGGATTCTGATAAGGTCTCAACTTTGAAAACCACTAGACTAGAGGGACAGTGAAAGGATAGAGTATGTAGAATACACAAAGATATATGTAGCTTACATGTAGTTATATCTTTTTATCAATTGAAAAATATAAAAATGAGATTATTGTAATAGAGAAAGCTGAATTCATCGTGAGGAGATACAGACCACCAGAAGTTTGGATCACTGCCTTCCTCATTTAATATTTAACTACATATTGTAAATTTTATCAGAAATGACTGGACTTATAAAAATCTGCACCCAAACTCTCAGTCCCAGTGTTTACAGGATGCCCACCAAGGCACCCCATAGAAACCCCTGAGTTTGGAAATTGTATGCATATATTCATGTATTTTCCATGTTAGCACACAGGGTCTCCATCCAGTCATTTACTCCAGTCAGTTATTTAATTCTTGTCAAATAGTGTCAGCTCTCCCACCTCACTTTAGATTTCAACATTCTTTTTTTCTTTGTCCCCATTGAAAGGTTTATAATTTACACCACCATTATCTTCTCACTAGATCAACCTAACAGCCTGTAAAATGGTCAGTCTGCGTCTGGCCCTGCTCACAGCTAGCAGAAAGCTACTCTGAAGAGCAGCCAGAGCAAGTGTCTACAGGGCAGATCTGATTAGTGTTTTGCTTAGGAGTGTTCACTGAATCGTGTTAACCTTCCTGGTGAGAACCCACCTCCTCATCTGTGCTTCTACCCTGGAGCCTTTAGGATCTGTCTCTTGCTTTCCTTTGCAGCCTTCTTCTTGTCCCTATACTCTGGCTCTTCATACTGCCTCTGCTTAATTGTTTTTAGTTTTGTAACCATATTGACCCTGCTGCNCCTTCCCNTGCCTGCTCAGATAGCTCCTTGCCAGGAACCTGTCTCCAGATGGGGTTGGAGGCATAGTGCCCTGAATTTCCCCTTGAAAATCATTTACTCCATCTCACTGTATTTGCCTGTTTGTTTCATATAGCATGCTCTTACAGTCCCCCTCTTTTAACCTATAAAGTGTAGGCTTGACCATGCTNACAGCTGTCTTTCATTTTATTATAGCAGTGTCTCCAGCACAGCTGGTAAATAGTGGATGGACCACAAACATGGTTAAGTAAATAAGAACCAGTATTTTTATGGTAATTGAAAATAATTTTAAAGGTTAGTGGATCAAATTTGTGTTTTCTACCCTGAACTTCCATTCTGCTCATTTATCCTTTTATCAAGTAATTATAAAATGCCTTTGAGTACCAGGAATTACGATAGGTGCCCTGATTCAACTCTGATAATACCCAAATAGTCTTAGCATCAGTGCTTATCATATAGTAGAGGAATAGACGATTAAAAAGTATAGTATGTCCAAAGTATAGAGGCCAANAAAGGAAATGGGATGCTAAGGGAACCCAAGAAGGGCAGCCAAGCCACATTTTAGAGCCGGAAGGAAGTGGTGCGTGAGGCAGTACTTAGTTTTTCAGTTGAAGAATGGGGACACATGCTCCATGCAAAAGAAGAAAAAAATACACTTTATAAAGTGGCAGGGGTACTTTAAGAAGGAGCTGGGGCACCGGGCACCAGATTGGAGAGGCTTGTGTTCTAGAATGGTTATAGGGTGGACAGTGTCTGATGGGCCAGAAGGGAGAGAAAGCAGCTAGAATGAATCCCAGCAGAGGGGAGAGCAGCCACACTTCTTTAGGAAATGGGTTTTAGCAGTTAGAGAGTGATGAATGCATGAGGAAAATATATTTTGGACAAGAGCTGACAGTCATTGGTAATCGATTAGATTAGTAGAATGACGAAGGGGATCTCGTCTCTCTCTTTTTAATCCTCTTTTCTCTACTGTAGCTCCCTGCAAGTATGAGGCAAGTGTTTCTTGAAGCAGACGTGCAGCAGAACTCTCCACCACCTTGTTAATAGACTGCTGAGTCCTGAAGGGACCACAGGAAGAGGGAAAAGGTGAGTGCTCCCTCAGTTCAGATTGGCATTTGTATGGGAGAATNATTCCTCATGTCTGGTTTAGTGGAAGACGTCACCAAGCAACCTGTATTATTCAAGGGTCATTTTTGTTTCCTGTGTTTGAACTTGTTAAGCAGAAGGTCTCTGCCACTAATTCAATCTAGGACACATAACCAGCATTAAAATTCACTTCTTGAAAATGTCTTCTGTTGTCAGAGATAGTCCTAATGTCAAGAAGTACAAATTCATTTTAGGATGTTTTCAGTTCTTTTACTATCTAATAGATAATATTTAATATCTACCTTTAAATAAATTTCATAAGACAATAAAATTTGAAAGGAATTGAAGGGTCATTTTTGTCTCTAGCCTTGTGTTTTGCATGGTGAGATACCCAAGGCAGAGGGAAGATCACGTGAAAACCTTGGTTTTAGATCCTATGACCTACTGGCAGCAGGTGATATCCACAGGATCCATGCCTTTAGTGGGAGCCTGAGTTCTGGATGGTACTGTTAGGGNCGTCTCAAGTTTATTTTTCCCTTAGCCCTATTGTTATGTAATTGAAAAGGTTAGATATATGAAATAAATAACATGATGACTTCATGTATATATATATATATACATGTATATATATAGATATATAGTGAGATAAGTACCCTTATTAAACAGTCATTATAGCTCATCAAGTGTGTGTGTGAGTGTGTGTGAGTATGTATGTGTGTGTGTATGCTTGAAGATACAGTCTTAGCCAGCTTCAAACAGGCATGCTGACTTACTAACNGTAGTAGCCATGCTGTACAGATAGTCTCCAGAATTTACTCATCTTCTAACTTAGAATTTGCATTTGTGGACAAGGGCTCCCATTTTTGCTGTTACATTGCAATCACAAGTTTGCCCTCAGCTTCCTGGAGTTCCACATGTTTAAATTCTGTNTGAAAGTAGGTCAAGCAAAGGACCCACTTAGGAACTAAAGATAATGTGGGTCATGGTTTGAGTTTGATGGTTCATTTCTAAGATGTAACCTATCTCCACTGATCTGTCTGTCAACTGCTGCAGTGACAGGTTTGCATTGCTGTAGTTGGCAAGCTTAAATTACTTCTGAGGCATGCCTACTGAGCTAACATTCATTAACTTTTTAGAATTTACTTATTGTTTTTATTCTCCTTTAGCATCNTAATTTGTGNAATANACAAGAAACAGATTCTTGTGTATTTCAGAAATTATTATAGTATGTATCTCTACTCATGCTTTTTCTTGAATACTTTATTGTACATGTATCTAAAATTCACATTAGTATTTCAGTAATGAAATGTAAGTAAAGTATATTTGAGAAAGATTAAGTGACTACTTGAAAAACACACCCTTGAATCCCACTGAAGCACTGGAAATCACAGTGAGGTCTTGATTTAACCATCTATTACCATGTTCTATGCAATTCATCCTTCTCCGTTTGTTGTGTTATTGTGCCTCATGGTTCATTTCAGGAGTTTCATCTGTCTGACAAAATATCCAACCAGGGAATATTTTGTAGAGGTATGTTTCTGGAATCAGTAAATAGCTGTGTCCCATTCGTGTGTGTGTGTGTGTGTGTGTGTGTGTGTGTCCCGCCTCTCTCACCTCCTATCCGTGATTCCTTTGCTGAGAAGGGGTAAGGGGGAGGGACAGGAAGCACAATATAAAGAAAGGAAGAAGAAAAGAAAGGGGTTCCAATTAAGAAGAGATTGTTTGCTGTTTTTACGCTGTTAATAGCCCATCTTCTGTGTGTCCAAGCAGCCGACACAGTAATAGGAGATTGCCGCTGCTTGATGGTCCCTAATTGTGTTTTTCCTAGACAACTTCAGAGAAGATATGACTGGCAGAGAGGAGAAGACGAAGAGTGCAAACAGAGTGCTGAGGATAAGTCAGCTGGATGCACTTGAACTGAACAAGGCTCTGGAGCAGCTCGTGTGGTCTCAGTTTACTCANTGTTTTCATGGATTTAAGCCAGGGCTGTTGGCTCGCTTTGAACCAGAAGTGAAAGCATGTCTGTGGCTTTTTCTGTGGAGGTTCACCATCTACTCCAAAAATGCCACTGTGGGCCAGTCAGTTTTGAATATTCAGTACAAAAATGATTTCTCTTCCAACCCAAGATACCAGCCACCAAGTAGAAATCAGAAACTGTGGTATGCTGTGTGCACCATTGGGGGTAGGTGGTTAGAAGAACGATGTTATGATTTGTTTAGAAACCGTCATTTAGCATCTTTCGGGAAAGTCAAACAGTGCATGAATTTTGTGGTTGGACTTTTAAAATTAGGTGAGTTGATAAACTTCTTGATTTTCCTGCAAAAGGGCAAGTTTGCAACTTTGACAGAACGCCTCCTTGGCATTCATTCTGTATTTTGCAAACCCCAGAACATGCGTGAGGTTGGCTTTGAGTACATGAATAGGGAACTTCTGTGGCATGGCTTTGCTGAGTTTCTGATTTTTCTTTTACCACTCATCAATATCCAGAAGTTGAAAGCCAAATTGTCTTCCTGGTGCATACCCCTGACCGGCACTGCTAGTAGTGACAGTGCCCTGGCCCGCAGTGGCAAAGAATGTGCTCTATGCGGAGAGTGGCCCACAATGCCTCACACCATTGGATGTGAACACGTGTTCTGTTATTACTGTGCTAAAAGTAGCTTCCTATTTGACATGTACTTTACCTGTCCTAAGTGTGGCATAGAAATGCACAGTGTGCAGCCACTGAAATCAGGAATTGAAATGTCAGAAGTGAATGCTCTTTAGAAACCAAATTGTTTCCTCTGAGGGAAAATGTATTGTGTCCAAGTCCTTGGTATTAGTCATCCTCAATATCATATGTAGGTGTCTTTGAAAAGGCATGTGCCACTCAGCCTCTGTTCTCTTCTTTTCCAAGCACAACTAAATTCTAATCACTGGAAACTAAATGATACCAGAGAATCTTATAAATGCTCATGTTATTTTTTTTAAGTCATCTATTACGTTTTTAATGTCAAGAATAATGGAAAATTTTTGTCAGATGAATACTAAGAATGACTAAGAATGCTTCTTCATAGAAAAAGGTGGGACTCTAAAAATAAAAGATTTTTGAGACTCTGGGATGAGTGTGCATTTATTTTCAGAAATGACAGAACATCATAAGCCAACATCATAAGACCTTGTTGTGTTAAACTTCAAGTTCTAGAGACTTGCTCATAACTAAGCTTTTCCCTGAAGCCAGTTTTCAAGAGTTTTGGTCCATAGCTGTCAGACCCCTTCAGAGTTGAATTCTTATATTCAGAATGTAAAAAGTGCTTCAGGCAGCCAGAAGTGAGGTCTGGGGACTATGAGACAGCTAGTCTGAAGAACACTATTTCCTAAGTCTATATACTGGATCAGAGCCCATGTTCTCACTAAGCATATTGGTAATTTTATGAAATACTGCAAGTCTTCTGTATACTAATAATATAGCAATTCATATCAAGTCCCTTTTCTCTGCAAATTTCACTAAATGAACCCTTTGTTAATAATATGAAAATATTGGGACTGTTTTTAATCACTTTACCAAAATAATAGCACTTATTTTTAAACAGTATCAATTTTTGTGCCTTCACAATATGTTAATTAGTTCACATGTTAAATAGTATTAGTGTACTTTTTTATGTTCTGGAAATGTAACAAATTAACTTGTGTTGATCAGTCTCAAATCTTTATTAGAATATATTGCAAGATGGTTTTTAAAGAACAAACCTAGAAACATGAATATATGATGTGGTAGACTGTTGTCCGTTTGTGTACGTATTTCACTCAACACTTAAGATGCTGATGCAGCTGGAGATCCAGTGGTGCACAAGGAACAGTAGTACCCTCAGGACATCCATTCACCTAATGACGAGCCAGTGCAGCTTCAATTTAATGTAAGCTAGGTAAGATGTTTCACAGCTTGAGAAGGATGTATCTAAAGTTTACCTTTTTTTTCTCTTATTTTAAAACTTTATTGTGAAAAACTGAAAATTCAGGGTAGTATACAGTTTTTAAATAGAGATGACAATATTCACATATGTTTTATTCATTGTATTGCATTTGCATTTCTTATTTCAACATTCCTCGGCCTTGTAAGGCAGCTAGGGTCTTTCTTATGTAAATAAATGACACAAATTGTTACTTAGGACTCTGAGTTCCCACTAGATAAAGCCACAGAGTTGACCCAGTGAGTTAAAAAAAAAAAAATCTGCTGCTGATTCTGACAACCTGAATTTGATCACCAGAATCTAGAAGATGGAAGGAAAGAACCATGTCCTCTGACCACCATGTATGCACTGAGGAGTGTGTGTGTGTGTGTGTGTGTGTGTGTGTGTGTGTGTGTGTGTGTGTGTGA
Source organism: Neotoma lepida (assembly GCA_001675575.1). Classification (NCBI taxonomy): domain Eukaryota; kingdom Metazoa; phylum Chordata; class Mammalia; order Rodentia; family Cricetidae; genus Neotoma; species Neotoma lepida. Next base: position 2,112 of record LZPO01118183.1, on the reverse strand, counting down.
GATCTCCAACTCAAATTCATTTTGGTAAAATGAAAATAATTTACTGATATACCAAAGTGAAGAATTCAGGCCAACACTGCTCATCCCATCTGAGTACAGATGATCAAATGATCTTTTAAGAAGGCTGGTGAGATGGCTCGGTGGGATAAAGTTGCTCTCTTTGCTTACTACANAGCCGGAAGATCTGAATTCCATTTTCAACATCCACATGACTGAAGGAGAAACTGNCTCTCACAAGTCGTCCCTTTACCTTCACACATGCTACAATACACGTGTACACACATATGGAACTATAAATGTAAAAAAAAAAATCTCTTTTTAATAGGCTCACTCCATGAGTTCTCATTTTTCTGATCAGCAGTGTGTTGGGGCTGAGGGATAAGGGACATAAACTTGGCTTCAAACCCTGCCTGTGCCATTCCTATGTGTATATACAGGGCAGTATATACTAAACTTCTTTATATTGATATGTTATAAACACATGTTTAAGACACCATTTAGTTAGCTTTTGGTCAATGAAAAAAATATTGTAGAAAACAAAGGAGAAAGGACTTCCTTGAGTGCATGGTTTCAGAGTTTTCAGTCCCATAATATGTGCTCCATTGCTTCTAGGTATACGGGAAGGCAGAACACCATGGTGGAACAAGGATGTCCACCTCATGGCAGACAGGCAGATAAGAAAAACTGTTCTAGGGTACACTTCCAAGGACCAGCTTCCCCTAACTGGGCCAAACCCAGTTTCTTCCACCTCCCAATAATGACATCAAATTATTAATCCACTGATGAGCTCAGAGCCCTCCTAATCCAACTACTTCCTATCAGCTGGCAGCCATGCTTTAACACATGAGCCTTTAGAAAACAGTTCAGATTCAAACCTCAGCAGATGTGATAGTTGGAATTCTTTCCATTGNTGTTGTTGTTAGTATTCTGAATTGACTATTCTCAGCGAGAGTATCAACCACTTTAGAAGTTCGAGGTTTACATTCTGCCAGTTTTCTGATCCCACTGGATTGACACCCTCTTGCTAAATAATACAGCAGAAATAGAGCTATGCTCATTGCTATGCTCAGCTTTAGATGATATGCACATTCCCAAACCATGATAGACAGGGGGTAGACTCCCAGTTATGTGGGGGACACGCCCTCATGTATACCACATGAACATGAAGTGCTGTGGGCAGGCTGGCCACTCCAAGAAATCGAAATGCTCTTAGGAGGAGAATGAACCTTGGGTGGGGAGAAACAACATTTTATCAGCTTTCTGGTATGACAACATTGAAAGTTTGACAACATTGAAAGTGACTGGATGTCTTAGAATGCAAGATAGAAGATAGAAAAGATAGAAGTCAGTATGAGTCATACAGGNACATCTTGTTATATTGTTGTTACGATATGCTGAGTATAAACTTCAAGAAGCAACTCTGTTGTCATAATGAAAACAGTACTTTATACATATGCTAGCAAATANAGCTGCCAATACTGTGGACATGGTAATTTTTCTATAGACCATAATAGCACTTTATAAAATACATAATTTTTTTNAATTGTGAAGTTTGCTCTGTTGCCCATTACTCCTGGGCACTCAGGTAATCCTCCTGCTTGCCTCAACCAATCCAGTAGTTANGGCTGTTTTGTTTCTTGTAGGGGTGGGGGTAGGTCTGTGTCTGTATATGTGTGTGTATATGTGTCTGTGTGTATATGTGTCTGTGTGTTTTTGTGTGTATGGGTTTATGTGTGTTTATGTGTGTGTTTGTGTGTGTGTGTGTGTGCGTGTGTGTTTGCAGATTTTGTTTGTTTGTTTTTACTATCTATGCCCTACTAGATGGTAATCCCAGTGGTTAGAGACTTTGATGTTTGTTCTTTACCAGACAATCAAAGCCTTTTAGTTCTACTCTGTCTTCAAGGAAATGCTCTTAGCTCAATACAGTGTCACAGATTAGATTGTTTAGCATCAGATGTTAAAGGCAGATGAAGTCTAAGAAATACATACAGTNATCTCTTGATATTCTGGAGAGATTGGTGGCAGCCTCTCTGTGGGTATACTGAAATCTGCTGATGTTCAGATGTATGCCTTACAGAAGGTAGGCTAGTATTTACATGTAACCACATGTAT
>LZPO01118182.1:13278-24785 GCA_001675575.1 Neotoma lepida | reverse complement strand
GGACAGTCTGTGGAATGGAATGTGGAAATCAGGTGTGTTTTGATCACAGATGTCAGCAATTCCTGCCAGGTTGATGAGTAACTCAAATATTCTTGATAAAAGGTTTCTTNCACATACAGAGAGGTTTTTGAGAGCTATTGCCAGGCCATGCATTCAGCCTATAATTGTGAGAGCCTTGAAGACTGATTCTAGAGCGCTGTCCTTTACTTTGTCCCACTCCAAGTCACTCAAGTGACTTCTCATTTCAGCTACAGCCTCAATCAGATATTTGGAAAGTATCAGCAGTGTTTCCTGGAAAATGTGCCCATTTCCTAACATTTGTGTTCATTTATTTGAGAGTTTGGCTTATTTTTGTATATTAATTTAAATCCTCTTCTAATTTTAATTAGAGTGGGATTTAATAGTCTTGAGTCTTTTCTACTTATTTTTTTCCCTCTTCTAAGAAAGAATGTTCACTTCAGCAATCCAGGTTTTAAAGCATCTGTATTTATTCTGGGACTTAACAACAATGAGTGGGGATTAATNTTTGCATGGGGAATATAGGATCATATTTACTGTGCCTTTGGAAATTAATTAAAAATGTTTTAAGATTTTTTTTAATGGGCTACTTAGTTAAATCACCCTGAAATAATGAACTGGTATAAGTCGAGCTTAGTATCAGGCTTAGGTATCTAAGTGTTTTGCAATGCTTGGCTTAATCTCAATTTAGCACTCATTAACACATTCCTCCCCATTCCATTTCTCGTCTCACTGTTTTTCCCAGGCCTCGGTCCCTGTCTCTGTCTCTGTCTGTCTCTCTGTCTCTGTCTGTCTCTCTCTCTCTTCTCTCTCTCTCTCTCTGTCATTTCTTTGTGTATGGGAATAGGTGTATCATGCTGTGCATGGTAGGTCAGAGAACAATCTTGTGTGTCAGCCCTCACCATCCACCTTGACACAAGGTCTCCCTGTTCTTCACTGATGGCTGTACCAAGCTGGCTGTCCAGCTGGCTTCCAGGAAATTTCCTGTCTCCACCTCCATCTCTAGTGTGGGTACTGAGGGATAACAGACACTTGTATTGCTGTGTCCATCTTTTATGTGCCTTCTAGAGACCCCAACTCAATTCCTCAAGCTTATGCAGCAAGCACTTTACCCACTGACTATTTCCCATCCCCATTTCACTTTAACTGCAGCATCTCCCAGCTCCTAGTTTTCTTCATAACATAATAGTTCATGCATATTTGGTTTTTTTATATATATAGTTTGATTTATAATTAACAAGGAATCTTTGCATATATCTGTGAGGCAGTATGATTCTTCAGTCATGTATTCACTGTTTAATAACCACATCAGAACAGTTAAAACATCTGCACTTATTGGCTTTTCATTTCCTGTCACTTCTGCTTGGACCCAGTCCCCTTTCAACAATTTATATACCTGATACATTCCAACATGTTTCTCAAATCTGAATCTTCTAGGTGGTATTCACATATCTCTCCTTCAAGCCTTTCCATCCTTTCTGTAACTGCATCTGTATTTATAGTAAGAAACCAGTGTGTTTAAACATCTGCCTCATTTTCTACTCTATCACACTTCAGTATTTGCATCTGCGTTCCACCCACCAGTCTTATGGTAGGGTTTAAAACTAATAAACACTCAGGAACTTAAACTCATACCATAGCCTGCTTCTCTCAGGTTGACATGATCTAAAGACATGAAGAAAATTAGATTGTTTTTAAACATGCCAAACAAATCGTACATTAGGTTTGTCAACAGAATGAGTTTTGTTCCATCATGTATTGAAAATTCTCTTCTTACACTTATTAAACCCCAGGTGAAAGCAATGTCAAACAGGCAGAAACTCGATAGCTTAGAATTCACAATTTTCCATTTTAAGGAATACCACTGGTGCTGGGAACTGAAGTGTAATAACAAAAGTATGGTCTGATTAAAGTATTGTTCTATATAGGGAGTTTTTCTCCCTACACTAGGAGTTTTTCTAGTTTTCCTTTCTGCTTAAGGAGACAAGAGCATGAATCTGATAAGGGCCAAGTCCTCCTCTCTGCCCACTCANTTCAGCTTCTGACTGTCCTTGGGATCAACCTGTGATGTACAGCAANGATGACTTGTAGTTAAAGACAGGAAATAGGAGTTAGACTCAGAAACTCTCATCTAAAGGGACTTTTCTTTAAAGTCAGGAATTTAACAACCATACCTGAAGCTTACTTCCAACAGCAAATTCCCCCAGAGAACCCTCATAAAATTTTTTGAAAACCCAAGGATTTTATTAAATATGTTGTCAAAAATAATTCCCTGGAAGCATCCCATTTCCTCTGTCCTACCTATTGTCTTACACATAGTTTGGAGCACCACACAAAGGTAAGCGTCATTGACCAGCAGCTTTCCAATCCAAGGCTAGGTTTCCTCATAGGGAATGTGATGGTTTGAATGAGAATGGCCCCATGGGCTCACATATTGGTCCCCAGTTAGTGGAACTGTTTGGGAAGGAATAGGAAGTATGTTGAAGGAGGTGGGTCACTGGGAGTAGGCTTTCAAGTTTTAAAAGATTTACACCATTTCTAGTGTGCTCTCTCTTATATCCTACTTGCAGATCAAAACNTAAGCTCTCAGCTGTTCCTGACACCATGTCTTTGTTCTGCCATTATGGAATCTAACCCTCTGAAATGAAGCCCAAATTAAACACGTTTTTATAAGTTGCTTTGGTCATAGTGTCTTTTCATAGCAGTAGAAAAGTAACTAAGACATAGAGAGTCTCATCAGGTGTCAATCTGCCTCGGGCACATTGAACAGTACCTGCTCAGAGAACAAAATTAGTGTGACAGGGTCCCTCTTCCTTACCAATCTCTTTTCCTGCCTCCTTTGAAATGGAATAAGTGTGAATTACTAGTCTAAAGAATATTGTGTTCTCATTTCTCTTTTAATATTCTGTGAGTTGAGAAATTAGGTAACAGAATTTGTTAGAAATACATAAAAAAGAAGCATTAAATGTAGTTAGAGGAAATTGCNAAATATGTCTAAAAAGAACCCCAGAACAATGAAAANACATTTGGAAGTCATCATCCTATGGCAAATATGCAGTCAACATTGTTCAGCTTGCATTCTGGTCAACATCTTGATTCTGCTTGTAGAGTTTTCTGTCCAGCCAGCTAATTCCCAGATAAACACTCAAAGACTTCTTATTTATTATGAAAGCTTGGCCAATAGCTTAGGCTTGTTTCTAATTAGTTCTTATAACTTAAATTAACCCATATCTTTTCATCTATATTCTTTTATGTGACTTGATTACCTTTGCTTTGTAAAGCCCATGCTGCTTGCTCTATGTTCCTGGCATCTCCTTACAACTCTGCCCTTCTTCTTCTTCCCAGCTTCCTCTGTGCCCAGATAATCCTGCCTAGCTATTGTCCATTCAGTTTTTATCAAAACAATCCGTGTGACAAATATTTACAGAGTACAAAAAGATTATTCCACATTTCCCCCTTTTTGTCAAAATAAAAAGGAAAGGTTTTAATCTAACATAATAAAACTATAAACAATAAGAATAATTAATAGGTAAGAATTACATTTACAATCAATGTCCAGTCCATTTGTATTTGGCACATATGGAGAACATACTCCATTATTTATCCTATTTTGGTGAGTCTAAAGCTCTGTACCTAATTTACCTTCTATCATAACTAAGTAAAGTTATAACTATGACTATCTAGTCTTCACTCCATTAAAGACCCCAAAAGGATATAATATTACTTGAGTAAACAGGAAATGCAAAGCAAACAACTTGCAAAACTATAGAAATGACAGAAACAGCTAGCTGCATGGACAGTCACCCAAGGTTCCTCTGTAACATTGGAGTATATACATCTTTGACCTACAAGACTAGAATATCTGACAGACTTTTCTGTGAGCAGGAATTTTGAAGGACTCCCCTACCTTGTCTTGACAAAGTTTGGTAGTGGCTTTCTTTTGTGCTCTGCTTGTCCAATTTGGACAGCATACTGTCAGTAGTTGAGGCAAGGGCAGTTTCTTATCCAGTGGCTAACTTTTGCCACAAAGAAAGCAAACACCATATGGAGGCTTTTTGATGCCCATCATCCTTTTCTGAAGTAGATTGGTGCTGCCAGGAGCAGGCATTTTAATGTCAAGAAAAACCTTACTTTAAATGCCATGTTCTATAGGTCTTTGAAGTATTTGAAGATCACCTATCTATCTAAAATATATCTCTGTATGACCTTGAAAACATACCTAACATGACTATAAGTTTGATTGTTATAGATGACTAATTACTAACCTGTAAATTTTTTAATATCCTAAATAGCTTTTAAAGACTAAAACTTTATTTTTTTTTTTTTTTTTGGTTTTTCGAGACAGGGTTTCTCTGTGTAGCTTTGCGCCTTTCCTGGAACTCACTCGGTAGCCCAGGCTGGCCTCGAACTCACATAGATCCGCCTGCCTCTGCCTCCCGAGTGCTGGGATTAAAGGCGTGCGCCACCAACCACCTGGCTACATAATCTTTTTAAATGAGCTGCATAGGTACATTACCTTAAGCAAGAATAAAAACATACATACAGTATAACAAAATAGGCTTAAATTTGTATCAATATATAAAAATCTGGAAAAACGTAAAATATTTGAGACTAGTGGTTGTTTAAAAGTAGACTCAACAATCCACCCTTTTGTATCATTATTTTTATACTATATCCCACTTTTTTCCTTCAGAAAGAGATGTTTGAATCTAACTCCTTTGTTTAGCTTTTTTCTTGACCATTACTAATAACAACTTGTAACCAACCCCCTTAAACAATGACAAACATCCATAATCCCCTGGATGATCAAAAATCACCCACCCCATCTCTTGGGAATTGGGGCATTGTATTCTCTAAACTGCTTCCTGTTGCCTGGCAGTCNTGGAACCTTTGGGGGATTCTGAGAAATAAGGATAATGGTCAAGTCCTAGAATAGGCTAGAATAGTCTGTGAGGCTGGACTATCTCAGCCAGCAGCCTTGACTGGTCCCTTTGCTCTGAAAACACATATTATTTCTATGACTGTCTATACCCACTTTTTTCTTAAGCCTACGCACATTGTTAAAGACACTGTAACCTATTTAAAGGGTTTTTTTTTTCTGTCTGAACCTGCTTTACTGTGTATCTGTAACCTTTTTTTTCTGCATAAGCAAAACTTTAAACCTGCCATGTGGCTTAGCTCATGGCACACTGGTGGTTCAAGCATGCAGGCAGGTGCTGGGAGATGTGCCTCTGTATCACAACTGGCATGAGAGACATGAGCCTAGGAAGCCACATTTGGTTCCGTTGTTGTGTGTTTAGAACCTTTTTTAAGCTTTCTCAGATCTTATGTGGATATATGTGCCACACATTGGGTGCCTTTTTCAGGCAGACTTTCTGTCCCGCCAGCCAACTCCCAAATAATCACATAGAGACTTATTTATTATGAAAGCATTGACAATAGCTTAGGTTTATTTCTAATTAGTTCTTATAACTTAAATTAACCTATATCTTTTCATCTATATTCTTTTACATGGCTCGATTATCTTTATTTTGTAATGCCCATGCTGCTTGCTCGGCATCCTTGGCATCTCCTCACGATTCTACCCTTCTTCTTCCCAGCCTCCTCTCTGCCTTGAAAGTCCTGCCTAGCTACTGGCTATTAAGCTTTTTATTAAACCAATCTTAGTGACAAATCTTTACAGTATACAAATAGATTATTCCACAACACCTGCTCTCAAAAATGGAACTATCTTAAGGGCTTGGATACTGAATGAATAAAAAAAATGAAAATAATCTGAATACCAATATGCATCTCTCTGTTTCCTGACTGTGGATACAGTATGAGTCAGCCAGCTCACACNTCTATCACCATGCCTTCTCTGCCATAATGGACTGTACTCTCAAACCATGAGCCCAAACAGACTCATCCTTAATTTTAAAAAGAAATGGTAAATTAATATAAAGGTGCCATCGCTGAGGCCCAAAGCTCATATTGCAGTTAGTTGTTGGGGTAAGAAGGCAACAAGCCTGTGATGTCACAATCAGCTGCCCAGGTGTGGCAGGAAGAAGGAGCAGTCAGGGGTTCTATGCCTCCCTGCTATGTCAGAGGAAAGTGGACTATTGAAACCATTCCTAGAGCCTGTTGACANNCATGGGGGATGGGCTCTGTGAGGCAGAATGGATCATTATCTGATGGCAATAGAAAGTTGTGGGTGGGCTGTCAGAGGAAAGGTGACACCTCTGATGCCCTGATTCAATTTGTGTCTTGAGAATGTGGTATTGAGGAAGCTGACTCTTGAGTTTACAGAACATCCTCAACATATAGTTTGTTCCATCATAAAGTTCCATAACCTGATTATATAGTAAGTTCTGATCATGTGAAAATAGAATAAGGGAGATGTATAATATCCTGATAAGATTCTATCCTGTGAGGTCAGTGTGGACCAGCTTTAATATGCCGAACCTAGAGAAGATTCTTTGTTGGAAGGAATGTGGTAAGTATCAGAGGACAGTAGGACAGCAGGACATCAGAAATTTCTAGAGAACTCAAATTAGAAAACCTCATTTATTTTAATTATGTAGTGCAAGTTTTCAAATGTTTCCTCAGTTTTCTATAGTTTAAATAAAATTTTCCTGTAATTTAATGATTTATCTTTTTTGCATAAAAGGTAATACCACTGAATACCTACACTGTACCAAGCACATTGTCAGGCAGTTTGTCCTTCTTTAAATTTTCATAAACACTAGGTGTCAGCTCTTACTGTCATCGTACTGAAGGTGATGAGACTATGACTCCTTACCCAATGTCAGACTTGATGCTTAGTCATCAGTCCCTCCAAGACCACTATGTTTGGCCAAGTAGCTTGCGAAGGGTTCCTTTCTCTGTTGTGCAATGTGATAGCCTGATTATTTCCCTGTGTGACCCAAAAGGCTGGATGTATGTTTTGCTATCCCTGGGGTCATCTTCAAGTCACCAATTTTCAATCTTTCCCATTCACTCGGGTGAAATTACAAGTAGTAGTCCATACACTGGACAGGTAACACTTTGATAGTAGTAACTCAATTGTAGATTTCTGTTATCCTTAAATTCTGTAGATAAAGCAGAGCTATGATGTTTCTTTCAAAACTTCAGTCAGTGGGATTCAGTTGATTGACTGAGATTATGCCCTGCAATCTCCTCTTTTTATCTTTACTCAGAATCCTGAGCTTTCCAGAATACAACTAACACCCTAGGAAAACAACCAAAAAACAAAGAGCCTTCAGAACCTTCAAGTGGTTCATGTTCTGCAGCATGAACAATTTTTCTTAGGGCTGACTGATGTCTTCTCTTTGCCCCTTAATTCATTTTCTCCTAACTTTGAACCTTATGGCTTGTAGTTTAGAATGGACCTCAGTACAGTTGCCTATAGATTGGCCAGTGTAGAGCACAAGTGAGTACCTAGGTTTGGGAGTCTGAGCATGAAGCAGGCAGACAGCTGATAGTGGTGGTGAAGGTATGAAAGCAAAAGGGGAGCCAAAGACAAGTAAGAAAGCCCAGCAGCTATTTCTCATGAGAAAACACACACCCATCCTGACTTCAGACAGCCCCAAAGGAACCCCTCCAGAGGAGCATCCGTAAACCAGGACCAGGCACCTGCAGCCCGTGTATAAATAAAGTTTTATTGGACCATGTCAGACTGGCTTATTCAACTTGCTGCCATGGGTGCTTCAATGCCTCCCAGACAAGCAGGAGTCCTTGAGAAAAAAATTTTAAAGGCCCAAAGCCATAAACTTTTATATAATGGCTCCTTATAGAAAAACAAACACAGAATCATTCTATGTACAACTTGAAGGGAGTTTTCATTCAGCTTAAATTAATGCAATGAGTCACTGCTGGGCAGTACCTCTCTATAGCAGGCATANTTATCTTGTAACCATGGTGCTACATCCAGAACCAAGGCATCATCTACTGAGCAACGATTCCCCAAATATTGCTCAGTTCTTAAGCAAACAGTGGCACTTCCATTGTAATCTCCCTCCACAAAACAACTACTGAAGTGAAGTTGACAGGAGCTTCTGCCTGGAATACACTCATATGTTGTTCAGATCTGCTGAAATGTTACTGTCTCAAAGAAGGGATCCTTAACCACATAANCCAAGTGACCACACTGTTGCCTCTGCTCTCAACTTCTCCAAAGTCCCCAGTGCTAAGTGTGCTGTAGAAGCCTTTGGCTCTGGCCTCTTCTCAATGGCACACATCTGTGGGGCCAGGGACCTCATTCACATTTAACTGCTGCACTCCATGCCCTATGAGCTTACCTCATTTGCTATGTAAATGCTTGAATGAATAGTGAAAGTGCCAATCATGAGATTTCACCTCCCATTAGTGGGTTATGATCAGGAGTTTTAGAAAAGGGGTAGGGAGTGGTTTGGAGAAATAAAAAAATACAATTTACCACAAAACATTAACTACTTTTTTAACTTTAGTACATGGCCAAAATGCCTAACAGAATCACCGAAGAGTTTTTGGTTTTGTTTTTATGAGATGGTAAAACCATGAGGCATAATGCCAAATGTGTGGAGTGGCATAGATCTGAGTTTAAATCTTAATATTTGAACTTTTCATATCAAACACACACACACACACAGAGAGAGAGAGAGAGAGAAAGAAAGAGAGAAAGAGATTGTTTAGAATCATTTACCACCGGGGCTAATTCTATGGATTGAGTACACCTTATCTATAATATTTGAATAAAAGTATTCCAAATCTCAGATTTTGCTTTTAATTTTTTTTTAATTACTGGCTGAGAATCCTGATGTGGAGATCTGGAAAACTCTGAATACTGCACAGGTTGAAACTCTTTGCTACACTGGCAACCATTAGGGATGCTCAGCCTATACAGAAAAAGGATGTTGTGGGTACTCACTACCTGCCATCTGGCCCTTCTGAGAAGTCCAGCGGAGGACTTCATTTCCTCTCCCACCTGGACCTCTACCTGCAGCAGATGGCACTGCTCAGACCCTTGATCCACCACCCTCCATTCCTCACTCTTCATGTTGAAAGTAAAACAACTAAAATGCATCCATGTCATCCTTGAAAGCTCTTCCTGTAACCTCTGTGGCCTCTGCTGGTGAGCAAGAACCATTTCCTGGGAAGTCCTAGGAAAAGCTGCCTTCTGTTGACTGCTTGCCATAGTTTGAGCTTGTGCAGCCCCTTCATTAAAAGCACTCTTTATGCCTTCACTGACCAGAGCCCTGACCCATAAAGAGCGCTTCTAGCCATCTCTGGGTGTAACCAGTGCCTGTAGCCAAAGACTGGGCCTCTCCAGCAAGGAGCACTGCCCAGGACTCCAGACATTTTAGGGGAAAATATTTCTCAGAATAAAAGGTGCATTTTATGCTTTGATCAAAATAACTGCTTTTTTTCTTTTTTTTTTTGTTTGGTGTTGCTGCAGTTAAAAGGCACCCTGTGAAGAGGGAATCCTGGGAGAAAGGAATGAGAAGCTAAGGAATGTTCTCTCTGGGACACTACCTCACTGTGGTAAGAAAAACAATGACATCAAACCATGCTGGGTAAACGATTTGTTTTTTCCTTTCAAGAGGAAATAGCTCGCCCAGCAAACAAAGAGCCCTTCAAAATTTTAGGGACTTCTAATTATAACAAATATACTTGGTTGCAAACTAACATCCACCCTAAGATTTAGAGCCCCTAGTTGCTTAGAGAATGCTAGTTCTTCAGTAGGACTCTTTTGGGGACTGGAGTCAATTCTTGTTTGTCTCTGATGTTGAAGGTCTAGGGATTCCTAATAGACAAATGAATTCAAGTCAGTGATAATTGCTAGAAGACCCCAACTTCATTTTTGGGTCTGTTGTTTCATGGCTAGGTTATCTTGGGCAAAAACCTTAACCTATCTGAAGTCCAGTTTTTCACAGGCACAGTTTGCCAAAATTGCCTGACTTTCAAGCCAGGTTGAAGGATGTAAGCACGCATTTTTAAGGTGCCTGAAGCAGTGGGGCTGGAGGAATGCCTTCATATATTTTTGCCTCCAGACCCTTTGCTTTAGAGCAGGTGTAGGATGGGCTCAAGACAATAACTTAAAAACCTAAGGAAGAAGTAAAGGAGACTGAGAAGGTTAGTGTGTAGAAGAAAAGGCTAGAGGGGTCATGAAAACATCTTCAAATAAGTGAAGTGGGAAACTCACAGGTAGCAGGGTTATGAAAGAGAAGGAATCAGCAATTACAGGGAGGTGGGTTTTAGTTTTGAACGGGCTCAGCTTGGAACAAGAATTGAAAGGGGTCTGTGAAGTTGGACCAGTCTTAGTTCTTTTATGAGTTATTTTATGAGTTTGGGAATTTTTGTTTACTTCCTGGGTTTTGATTTGGTTTGTGGGAAAAAATGGAGCCAACACTGTTTCTGGGAGTCAATTGGTGAGGTGAACACTAAGTGCTTAGGGGTATAAAACATCCCACCCCAGCTCACAAGAAAATGGACTTTAACAAGAAAATGGACTGTAACATGAAACTGTAGAATGGGACTGTGTGATTACAGTAATGGCTATTCAAATTTCCTAGCATGCACAGAAATACCAGAGAAGTGGGGTAATGATTTCTGGGTTTAGGGCAAGGTAAACACAGATAGGAATCCCAAGTACTGTGGTCCTGAATGATTTCTATTGTCAACAATGTTGTTTTGGCTATTGCTGTGATTGACTAACAGCTTCATTGAAATATAATCAATATATTTATAAAACTCACCTTGCCAAAGTGCTCCAGCCAATGGATCTTAGTGTGCCCAGAGCTGTACAACCATCACCACTATCTGGGTACCACTGTTGGAGAACATCTGGATCATCCATCACCCAGTGAGGTCTCTGACATCCACTTCCCATTTGTCCTCCTTCTCCTTCCTGGTAGCTACAAATCTTTCTGTCTCTCTGCATTTACCTGTTCCTTATAAATGGAGTCACACACTACATTACTTGGGCTTTTCTAGATTTAGTTAATTAAAGTGGGATGATCTACCCTAAGTACAGGTGGTAACATTCCATGGATGGGATCCTGAACTGAATAAAACGGGAGAGTGAGCTGAGCACCAGCACGTGTGTAGGCACCAGCACGTGTGTAGGCACCAGCACGTGTGTAGGCACCAGCACGTGTGTAGGCACCAGCACGTGTGTAGGCATGCTCGTGCTCATGCCCCCTGCTCTAGCCTGTACTATTGCTCTCCCTCAGTCTCTCTCTCTCTCTTCTCTTCATGGCTGCAAATGCAGTGTGACTACCCGCCTCTTGTTCCTTTGGCCATGCTTTCCCACAATGATGTCATGAAAGATTATACCCTCAAGCATTAGCCAAAATAAACCCTCTCATGGGGCCTCTCTGGCCCCACGCCCAGCAGTGGATGACCAATGCAAAACAAACTTGGTGGCACTTTTGGAGCTTCTTCTACTTTTTTTTAAATTTTACAGGTCTTTTGTGTATATATTATGGTTCCTGATTTTGTCTTTTTATGGGATTTCTCCGTGGGAACAT
>LZPO01118181.1:5820-19364 GCA_001675575.1 Neotoma lepida | reverse complement strand
AGCAGAACAACTCCGATGCTGACAACTCTGGTTTGCCAAACAAAGCCATCACAAAAAGGTCTGATCTACTCAAGCTCAAAATAACCAGAATCTCCTACCATCATTTCTACAATGACGATGGATTTAAAAGCTATAACTCTTATATGCCAAGGCTTATGGCACTTCTAAATGCAACCATGTCATTTAAAGGGCAGCACTGAGAAGAAATCAGATTTTATTACTCAACTCTGCATCCCAACTATGCAGAATGTTGGATAAATTGNTTTCCCAAGAAACATGCAACTGAAAAATTTTCCCTGACCAGCTCTTAATGTATAGGAGGCAAATAGAAAGAAAAAGCCCAATAGAACATTGTGTAAGCATCTTACTGTTTTGTTAAAAATACAATGTTTAAACTGTTGAGTGGCAAGCACAATTATGCTGATTCCTACTTAGTACACTGAATTCAACAGAACAAATGTGTGCTGCAGATGACACCAAAAAGATCAGCTTAAGTACTAAGAACTGTGATGTCAGGCATACAGGAGCTAGGATAAAACTCCAGATTTATAAACCAAGGGAAAGCCTGAAGCAAGTGTACTGGGAAAGTCGTGTGTGTGTGTGTGTGTGTGTGTGTGTGAGAGAGAGAGAGAGAGAGAGAGAGAGAGAGAGCAAGAGCTAGTGCTGAGCACCTTTGAGTGGCAGGCTAGCTTGACCAGACCAAGCATGAGCAGAAGCCAGGGCAGAACAGAGCAGGCCCTAGGAGCAGGAACTCCTTTGGTGAGGTTGCACCGAAAGGTATGCTCTCTGAAAGGTATGTTGGAGATCATGAGGGGCAGGAAGGCAGAAGCCAGATGCAAGGGCCTTGAGTGTTGNGCTGAGGACCCAGACTCTTGTTACAGACTCTTGTTACCCAGCAGAAGGGCATTGGACACAGGAAGGATAGGAAGTGGGAAGAGCCAGCCTCAGGTAGCTGGGAAGCAACAGGGCATGGACAGAGTTGGTGCTCAAAAGAGGCTCCAGCTGTGGGCTGAATCTTGAAAAACCAAATACGCACCCTTCTCCTCCCTGTACAAACAGAAAGGTACTGTGCCACACTTGGCATTCTTTCCCAGTGAAGCCCCTCGGCCTCAGCTTCAGTCTTGAACTTCCCTTCTNGTCTGAGATGAACCTGATTTTCCTATTCTGAATCTTGACAAAAGTATGGGAGCTAGAAGGGGACAGTGGCTTAAAGGAAGCAAGAGATGAGTGCAAGAGGAAAGAACTATCTGTCTTTATGCTTTTGATGTTACAAAGTAAATGAACTCATTGTACAATGTTGGAAACCAGAATTAAGTAAAAGAAATGAGTCAGGGTACTCAGAAGCAAGCAGTACTGATATTTCCATGACTCTTCTTCCATTACTGTGTGCCTTGTATGTTTTGTGTGTGCATAGTTTAAATAGAGGACAACGGATGCTATGGTACTATTATGTTTTGTTGCATTGAGTGTGAAAAACTTAGCAGACACTTATTAGAGTTACACAAGCCCTGGGTGACCAAAGACATCGCTTTACAAACTTGTTTTGCTCCTTTTAACACAGCACACTGCTTGTACCTGCCCATGAATTAAAGCTATCTCTTAATGACTACCTGGCATTTCATTGGGCAGAGTTGCCATTCCTTAGGTGACCAAGCTAGAAATGTATTTTTAAAAGAGCTGTGATAAAAATCTCTCACACTTGAAGACGTACAGTTCTGACAATGTCCTTAGGAAGAAATACTAGCAATGGTCTTTTCTGAATTAAAGGGTATGTGAATTTAAAAAAAGTTTTGTATTTATTCTTTGACAATTNCACACATGTATACAATGTATTTTGATGATATGTAACCCCAGTCCCTCTCACTCCTCTTAAAACCCCTAGAATACCCCCTACCCCACCCTCATTTTCCTTTATTTCTCTTTCTTTTTCCTTTCTTTCTCTCTCTCTTTTCTTTTAATCAGCTGAGTTGAATTAATGGTGTGGGGCCATTAAGTAAAACACGAGCATAGAGGCCGGGTGAGCATACTTTAAGACTTTTGATATCCACTGCTGACTCTGGTCTCCCAGTCCTGGGTTCTATCTGCAGATGAATACCTAGTTGGCCAACACAACAGCACTGTGGATGCTATCTTTCTCATATCTTTGTTCATCTGATGATAGGTAAAATGTTACTTCATACTAATTCTCACTTCTTGATCTTTGGACAACCTTGAATTAATTTCATTTAATTTTAGTCGTTAGCTATCCTTTGGGCAGAGGTAAGTGTACTTGCTGCCTTAGCTTGTTTTGATCACTAAAAAGCATAGACTGGATGTCTTATAGGCAATTGAGAAATACAAAGTCTGGTACAGGCCATGTCCTGGCTCACTGATGGCTGTCAGCTCGCTGTGTCCGCATACCCTAGAGCGAAGAGCAAGTGCTTTCTTTCATGTCTTCNTAGGAAAGCCTGGACCCTAGCCTGAAGACTCCACACTAAGGATCAATTTACCTCCCAAAGCTTCATCACACTGGACACTCAGGGTTCAGCATGTGAATTTGGGTGACACAAATATTTAGTTCATAGCCCAAGCTCATGTGTTTCCACATGTTGTTCATTTTTAGAAAAGTGTAGGCATTAAGAATATTAAAGATTATAATTTTTACCAGTTTTTTATTTTGTTTGGGGCTAATTTTTCCCATTTTCTCTCTCTCTCTCTCTCTCTCTCTCTCTATATATATATATATATATATATATATTTCTAAATATCTATGCAATAAATTAATTCTTCATTCCTTTATAATTTATGCATGTGGTTTCTTTATGATTCCTGAAAGAAACAGCCTTTTCCCACCTTAATATTAAAAGTTGCATTCAAAT
Source organism: Neotoma lepida (assembly GCA_001675575.1). NCBI lineage: Eukaryota > Metazoa > Chordata > Mammalia > Rodentia > Cricetidae > Neotoma > Neotoma lepida. The sequence goes on along the minus strand of LZPO01118181.1, from coordinate 16,506 downwards.
ATTTCTTCTACATTTTCTAGCAGTTTACATCCCAAAGCCACCTGAAAGTTACTTTGGTAGATTTCTTTGAACTATAGTTTCATTCTTCTAAATGAATTTACTATCTGTTTCAGTATAATTTGTTGAACAATCTGTTTATGATCTGGTGCTCTTAATGTCTGTGCTTTTAATCTTGGTATTCCATTCCAGGGGTCGGTGTATCGTGCTGTTTCACTGAGTGTAACTTTACACAGTATCTTAGCAGGATGGGCTCTCTCTCATTATTCCTTTGTACATGATCTTAATTGTTCTTTGCTGATATCTCCTGATGACTTTTCAATCATTTTCATGGGGATCTCAAAAAATAATGCCATTAGAATTGTACCACATTTTCTTAGTTACTGCCCTATTGCTGTGAGAAGACACCATGACCAAGGCAACTTATAAAAGAAAGTATTTAATTGGGGGGGATTGCTTACAGTTTTAGAGTATTAGTCCATTGTCATCATGATGGGAAGCATGGCCTCAGGCAGGCAGGCATGGTACTGGAGCAGTAGCTGAGAGTTTACACCNGATCCACAAGCCGAAGGCAGAGGGTCAATGAGACTAGGCCTGCCTGCCTGTGGTCTTTTGAAACCTCAAAGCCCACTTGTAGGTCTTAATCTTTCCTAAATGGTCCACAAACTGGAAATCAAATATTCAAGCATATGAACTTATCAGGACCATTCTCATTCAAACTACCACACACATTAACAAATAAAACAAAGATCTGACTTCTCCACAGTAGTGAGTTGCATGTAAGAACATGGTTAATATTTCCAGGGACCTGAACTCATACAGTCTTGCTTTTATGTCTCTTCATAAAATGTTGGCATTTACTGCACATGGACACACCTCAATTTTATTCACATTATTCCTCTATGTATTTCATACTTTAGCCTGCCAAACTTCCCCCAATATACTGTTTAACTTGTTATTACTGGTAAATAAGAAAGGTATTGGCTTGCTTCCCTAGTATCTTCAGATTCTGGTACTGATTTCAATAGCTTCTCAGTAAGTCCATGATTTCCCAAACAAGGTTGCTTTAGTGTTTCCAGTCAGTTAAGCTGTAACTGTTCTCCAGAAACCATTCTTCCATGTTGTCCTGAGCTAAAAGTAGCCAAAGATGAATATAGACAGCCTTTGGAAGTAGAAATGAGGCAATGGCCACTGCTCTATGAAGGTCATTGTAGGAAGACATGGCTACCATCAGGCCCATGGACACTTAAGCAGCAGTTCCTGAAAGGTAGCAGTTCTGTGGACACCCTCCTTGCCTACAAACCTCCCTAGAGCCTATGCCTCACCTGATAGATGGAAGTACTTCGCTTCTCAGATTGACGAGTTAATAATTCTTTCATCCTTCAACTTGTGTCTTGAATTTTTATATACCCAATTCTTTCCAGAGCAGTGTAAAGGCTAATTGCTCTGACATAGCTCTCATCTTAATCTCAGTGGTTCTGCTCCTCTGATTGAATGTGAACTCATATANCATTTTNAAAAAAATCATCTTGGAGGGGACTGAGGAGATGGCTAAGGGGTTATAAGCACTTGCTGTTCTTCCAGAGGACCTGGGTTTGGTACCCAGAACCCAGATGGTGGTTCATAACTGTCTGTAATTCCAGTTCCATGGGATATGATATCCACTTCTGACCTCCACAGGCTTTACACAAACATGGTACATTTACATACCTGCAGGGATAATATTCATATAAATAAAATAAAATAACTACATCTACAAACATAATCTCGGAATTTAGCTATACCAAAGATCATATAGTAATCAGGTGAATACAGGACATCCAATTAAATTTTAACTTCGGAGCAACAAATTCACTTTCAGCTTTCATTTGTCCCAAATGTTGATTTTGATATACTTACACCCAAAATTTTTTCACTATTTGTTTTTATGAACATTTACTGAAACACAAAACACTCAATTCACCTGACACATATAGTTCCAGCTGGGAAAAGCTCTATTTGCATAAAACAAAGTCCCTTTCTAGAGTCTGTTAGTGTTATTTTGTCCTACTTTCTGTGCTTCATGTTTGTGTTTCTTCTATTTAAAATGGCTACCAAGCCAGGTATGGTGGTGCATGCCTGTAATTCCAGTACTTTTGGGAGAAGGNGTAAGGCAGGAAGTTCTTGAGCTCCAGGACTGCCTGGGCTATGNAATAAGTTCAAGATCAGCTGGGGAAACCTTAAGAATAATTAACAAACAAATAACCCTAACCATAGGGTTGAAGCCAAATTCTGTCCATTGCCTAAACTGCATGGAAGTGTGAGTGGGGAGGGCATAAGGTCAATGTTAATGAAGCAACAATATATACTAAACAAGGCATCCTTAAACAAAACACAGAAAGCAAGGCTGCCCTTNGCATTTAATGAAACATGTGTCCAAGGTCTCATGAGAACCTGCCTTGTCCTGCTCCTCAGAGCAGTACTCAGTCAATAGTTGTAGCAACTTTGCAGGACGCAACTCTGTCAAATAAAGAGACTCAACCACATAGTACATATACTCAGATTAGATTTTAAGCAATGTTATTATTAAAAATGTCTTCATTTCCTTTGGCCTGGAGAACTCTAGAAGATGTCAGCTTCAACCTCCAGCCACTTCCCTGGCTTATCTTTCTTTACTCCATCCTACTCACTTATCTATAGTCAGAACTGGAAGATTTCTCTAGAAGCTCACCAAAAACTCATTTGATCCTCTCTTTCTCAACCAGCTTTCTCTAGGCCCATGTACTATGGTTCTCTGCCAAATAGCCGGCTGAGCTATGCTCAAGACAAGACAGACTGTACCCTCACAAATACGTCTGCCGGTTTTGAAACTCTCCTTTTGTTTGCCTACCAATATACACATGCAAGTGTCTATATGCTTATAATGTTGATGGGATGAATCAGCTACTGGTACTAAAGGCACAATTACAGTTGGATTTGGCTTGACATGAACTCAAAGCAAACTTTGTACTTTGTCCTCTATACTGGGAAGAACTACAGACTCCTAATACTTTCAGCAATGCCTATTTTTAAGGAGATTGATAAAAACCATGGAAGGGATTTAGAGAGGTCTCAACTCCCCCTTTGCCCTTGGCAAGCTGTGTGAGGGACTGGCTTTTTTGAACTTGTCTTGTCATCTAACTAAAACTTGACAATCCCAGAGCAGAGTCCCCTGTAATCATCAAGTCATTCATGGCTACAGTAGAAAAGCTTAAACAGGACTCCGATCTGCCGCACAGACATGACCTCACAGGGCCTCAGATACAGGGCCTCATTTTATGTTCAATGATTTTTTTTTCCCCTTTCTTGTCTTGCCATATGAGAAATCTGCTCTTGAAATGCCTGGGACAAAACTGTCTGCTACTTCTTAGTAATGTTAACTTCAGAGAGACCTGAGAAAACATGATTACAGCCATTGTTCAGAGAAAAACATCGGACCTGAGAATAGTGAACACAGCAGTTTGGCCTGTGTTAACTGCTTGCATTTNCTTATTTTTAAAAAGCCAATAGATACTGGTAAAATCAATCAGTTAAATTGCTGCCATAAGTTTTTTAAATGAAAAATTCACCTCCATATATGTTCGGCCCATGTCCTCCTGCCCTTGAAGTTTTGTTGGTTGTTTCTCACTGAGAATTTTGAAGCATTTGGTTCTGTAGCTGATGCATGCTCTAGGCATGCTTTCTGAGCTAAAAAGGGAGAAAGATATGTAAGAGGACACAGAAGAGACCCATGGGGATCCTACATTTTAAATCTCTCCTGAGAAGAAAACATACATTTCTCTACAACTTGCTTATCAATTTTTATTTTGAAATTAAATTCCTTGGTGATTCTGGTCAGAGGAAGTAAACTACTAGGGTAATGGTGAATGAGGGGAGTCAGGTGTGTGTGAACAGACTATAGGGATGTGTGTATAAAAAGGTCATGATTAAATCCACTTTGGTTAGCTAAAGTAAAGTAAAAGATTTAAAGGTAAAATAAGATGTATTATAAAAATTTCCTAGGATTAGAACCGCAAACTAAAAGCAGATTGTTGTAGAAACAGACCTTAGTAAGACAGTGAGAGCTAGTGTAACCAAACACATGAGAGCCTGCTAATCAGAGTGGGAATTCATGAGGGAGAAAGTTGATAACTCCGAACTGATCTGAGAACGAATATCNCGTCAGCATTATAATAAAACTAAAATATGAGTTGATGATAAAATGACTTTGGAGACCTTCAGCTGCAAATAATCTGAGGTGGGATGCTAGTTTTGGCAACAGCGCCTATTATTTTGCCCTAATAAATGTTTGTCACGTATTTCAAACATCCCTTATCGTCTTGCTGGGGTGACTGTGCAGTGTGAACACTTAATTTTGGTGAATTTCTGGATAAGACTGTGTGGGAGGAGGTGAACATGACAAGAGAAAGCAGCAATGTGTCTGCATCCCGAATAAATGGCTTGGTTCTGGCTGCATTTTACAATAAATCCTAATACCAGAAGAAGAATTCTGGTTCAAAAACCATGTTGGCTTATAGGTCTGTATGTAATACTTTCTAACTTCCAAATAAATTAAATAAGCACATAAAAGGAAGAGATGAAAAGTAAAATTATGCTATGCTTTGTGCCAATCCATATTCAGAAAGTCCAGCCAGTACCACTCAGGAAATTGGGNGTCTGCTTTCCCTTCTTAGATTGCATACATCTGCCCACAAACCTCTCTGATCTTGATAACATTTCCTTACAGTCAAAGAGTTAATGTCAGTGGTCAGCTGGACAGGAAGTATAAGAAGACACATTTATTCCATTGTGCATGTGCTCTCCAAGTGCCGTGAGAAAGCATTGCCCCTGAGCAAGCACAGAAGAAAGTTGTAACCAGGAGAGCTCTGCTCGTCCAGGAAATCTATCAGTTCACATACCAGANTGGTAGAAGAGGTCTTAAGATGAAAGCCACATTAGTTGAAAGCCTAGCAATTCGATCGGAGACTATGTGTGTGAATTATCCTATAGCTATAGGTCTGAAAAGAGGATTTGACTATTGCGTAATTAGTATAAAAGCAAAGTCAGTGGTACCTCACATCCTCTGTGTGGCTGGAAATACTTAACTTTCCTTACCAGTTATTCATTAAACAATTGTCCATTAAATTATTGTAAGTTGGGTCTTGTGCCAGGCAGTACTAACTAGAGATAAGAAAACCAATGTAAGTTCATTTTTAGTATTAAAAAACAACCAAAAAAAGAGCAATGTAACAAAGANAGACTAAAATGTGTAAACCCAGGAGATATATATGTATCTACTGCACAAGTCAAGATGAAATTTCATAAACTATTTGGCATATTCAGAAGAGTTCAAATAAAAAAACAAACTCAAGGCCAAGCAGTGGTGGCTCACGCCTTTAATCCCAGCACTTGGAAGGCAGAGGCAAGACAATCTCTGTGAGTTCAAGGCTAGCCTGGTCCACAGAGGGAATTACAGGACAGCCAGAATTGTTATACAGAGAAACCCTGTCTCAAAACAAACAAACAAACAAACAAAACAACAACAACGACAAAACCAAAACAACAACAAAAACCCTCAATAGACAAGGGCCAAAATACCTAAATTCAAGAGTCTAAGATGAGATGGAAAGGTATCAGAATAAGACANCAATACAGATTGCAGAGAATCAACAGGAAACNGACGAGGACNGAAGCCAATCCACATACAGAATAGGAATGAGAAACCAGCACTGCATGATGGTATTTGCAAGGAAGAGGTGAGGATTACAGACAGTCAGAGACATTATCTGAATGACTCAGAGATGAAATGAACTCATTGGATTCCAAAAAAATTAGTNAAAATTAACACATGCTTGTCAACATGGTTTTTGGCTTTGCATTACAAAACGAAAGTGAAAAAANTCACTATCANGATGGAAAGTACATTTCCTANGTGGAGCAATACCCAGACCTGACCACAGTTACTTTTGTATGCTAAATTCCAAATAAGAGTAAAGTCACATCTGCAAAATGTCTTAAGAAAAAATATTATAATCAGGGAAGTTTTATATTAAGTTAAGTTGTTTTTTTCATGTTTGTCCAACAAAGAAAACTTCTCAGATATACAAGACCTAAAAAAAAATTTTTACATGTATATTTTGTGAAAAGAATAATTGTTTAACCTCCTTTTAAGAGTTGAAAGAAAAATCAGGTGTACTGAGATATGATGGAATAATCAGAATCAAANAGCTAACTAGTTGGGTTGGATTGGCTTGCTAGTTAAGAGCACTTGCTGTTCTTACAGAGAATTGGGGGTCAGAATTGGGGTTCCAGTCTCAGAAACTACATGGTGGCTCATAACCACCTGTAATGTCAGCTCCAGGAGAGCTGTTGCCTTCTTCTGGTCTCTGTGGGCACCAGCCACACACATGGTACACATACATACTTGCAGGCAAAACACTCATACACCTAATATAAATAAATAAATAAACAAATAAATAAATAAATAAATAAACAAACAAACAAACAAATAAATACAATCTTTTTAGAGAGAAAATTAAGACCACCACAATAATCCTATCAACAAAATTGTCATATTTCTGAAAAACCACAACCATCAAACCCATCCACAGATAATCTGGTTATCCTGAATTGAACATATCATTTAAATTTTGCCCTCAAATAGTGCTAAGCCCTCATGGTTTCACTTGCAAATTCTAACATTTAAGAATAAAATAGAAAACCTATGTAATTTCTTACAAAAGGTAGAAAATATCGCTTCCTAAGTTATCTCACACAGCCAGCATTAACCAGATCCCAAGTGGGATAAAGATGGTACAAGAAGCAAAAACTAAGGCCATAGATTCCTCAAGAAAAGGGATATGAAAAGTCTCAACAAACATTATCAAATTATTTCAATAACTGTATAAATGGACAAGTACAACAAGTGGGTTTATGTCAGAAATACAAGACAAGTTGAGCTTTAAAAAAATCGATCCATTATACTTTCTGCAGAATAAAAACTACAGGATCATAATTGGCTGCTACAGTAAAGGACTTGCAAAGTTGAACACAGTGAAGCTCACAGTCTGAAAAGTAAGTTGCCAAGATCATAAGACACAAACCAACACATAAAAATCAGTTGTGTTTCTATTTCTTAGCAATTAACAACTGAAAACTTCAAGGAAAAACCTTTACCATTTTAATAGCTCAAACAGAGAGAGAAATGCTTAGCAACGACGCTGACGAGATGTCAGCAGGATTTCCTGTGTGTCAACAAATCTCACGAAATGTTCTGGGGTCTGAATAAGGGAGATGCTACAAAGGTGCTCATGAGTTGAACAATCCACCACAGNATTTCCATTCGCATTAAATTGACCAGCAGGTTTAACTCAGTTGTAATTGAAATCTCACTGAGATTTTCCTCAAATACAGATGGCTGGCTCTAAGATTTGTGGGACAAGGTAATGAATGAGAACAGCAAAAACAGTTTTGAAGAAGGAGAGAAAATTTGGAGGGAGAAAAGGCATACACCCACAAAGATGGGTCAAATTTTGGATAGTCTTTTTAGCAAATGTTTTTGAAACAATTGAACACACATATGAAAATCACACAGTAGCAACCCTCAGGTTTTTCCATATCGTACAAACATTAATTCCACCAATCATAGACCCAAATGTAAAGTCATGTAAATAAGAAGCAAGCACAGGAGGAAATCTGTGTGACCTTGAGTTAGAATAGTTTTTTGTCATGTTAATAATATAATACAGAAGTTTTTTTTTTATTCTATGTGTATACACATGTGCCTGTGTATGTACATGCAACAAGAGTGTGCAGGTGCCCACTGAGGTCACAGGACATTAGCTCTCCTGGAACTGGAGTTACAGTTGTATGTGAGCCACCTGATGTGGTTCAAGGAACTGACCTGGATCTTCTGCAGGAGCAGCAAGTGCTCTTACTCATCAAGTCAGCTCTCTAGCCCTCGGGGGAAATTAGTTTAAAAATTGTACTCTGTATAAAAAGACTATTAGTAGAATTAAAATTAATACTTGTAAATTATACTTCTGGCAAAGGACTCATTTCTAGAATATGTATTTTTAAAACACACAAAATCCATCAGTAAGGAAACACATGTTCAACGTTTTTAAATGTTCCAAAGAATAACTACAAAAGCACTTGCTAAAACATTTGAAATCATTAATCATTAGACAAATGCAAATTAAAATCATAATGATACTCTTAAACACCTGTTAGAATTGGTAAATTGAGGCTAAATAAAGCAAATAAATGCCTGCAGGAATGTGAAGTAACAAGCCTTCTCATTCATCAATAGTTGGAAAACAAGATGGGGGAGCTGACTGGGATATAAGTAATTAGAAGTTACTATTTACCCTACAGAAATGCAAACTCTGCACATCCAAAAACCTAATCATGAATGCATATAGAAGCTGCATTCATAAGAGCCCCAAACTGGAAATGAATGTCTTTCAATGGACAGATGGGAAAATAATGGGTGCATCCATACATTTTAACTACTAAGCAAGGAAACCAAGAGCANATACATGCAACAGCCTGGGAAAATAAATGAATGCACTAACCTGAAGAAGCTGTTCTCAAAGCATTCAGTAGGATATAGATGCAAAGACAGACATCACAGGAGTGNAGGAAAAAAAAATCAGTGATTTAGTGGTTAATCAGGAGTTAGTGGTTATGGAAGACTTCAGCAACAAAGAATTAATATNAGGTGAAAATAAATTAGTTGATATGATGGTGCCATATCCTGATGTCGTGGTGGTGGTGAATTAACTAAAGACAAAGAGTTCACTTTCTAAGCATTTTAATTTTTAAATGTTAAAGTAAAAATTTAGATGTTATGAAAATAAATTAAATAGAAAGACTGTATTATTATCTATATTTAATTTATAATGCTGTATGTTGGACTAGTATAAAATCTCTAAGATGTAATCTGTCACATTAACAAAAAACCTAGAAAGTGCTNAAAATGTACANGGTAAAATTTAGAATCAATTTTAATAAACATCATAATAAATAGAAATGTGATTATTTTATATATTCATAGACCTCCTAAAAGACACAACAAATATCCACTTGTAATAGGTACCAAACATTCTATGTAACAATGAACAAGTATATCTCCCCAAGTTAGGAATNAGACGTAGCAGTCATTTTTACCAGTTTTATTAATATTGAACTCTAAATTCCAGCCTGCTAAAGGTTGGCTCTCTCAAAGCAGATGTTAAGCATCATTTTGGACATGAGATATTTGAAAAGTCAGTCAATATGATGCTGGTGACAGGTGGAAAACAGGACTTTGAAAGGAATATAGTCCAACTGTGACTTGGCCCCAAGGAGCTTGGCTATCCTATGGCAGGTGTGAAGCAAGTCCTGTCTATTGAGTGTCCTGCCCAGAGCTGAAATGGCTTAGGCCCACTTTGCTTCCATGTCTGCTGCAGGCTGGCCTAGAAGGGTTTCTGTCAGACAGCATGTTGTCTGTAGCTGAGGCCAGTGAATCAACTTACGGTAAGTAGTTCTCAAATTCTAAAGTATATTTTCTAACAGGATTTAAAATGAAGATTCTGGGGTTGTCCTACCAGATNTTTGAAAGAANAACTTTTACTGAATTTGTTCTTTGACAATTTCATACAAATATACAGTGCATGTGATCACAAATTTCACCCCTCACCTTCTCTAATCCCCTTTTCCTGTCACCCTTCCACCCACCCTGTAATACNCTACCCTTATTACTCCTCCNCTCTCCATGGAAATATCTTTCCAACACTCACATCTTGTCTTCTCGTTTTGCTTTGAGTCCCATTGTGTATGTGGCCATGAGTTTGGAGCTCTGCTTGGAGCCTGANGTGNTCCTTAGTGGGTAGAACACTGAAGACAATGGCTGTGCCTCCTCCAGAAGCCAANAGTTCACCTGGGAATTGCAAAGCCCTATGGACCACTTGCTGACCTGTGAGTGATGGCTGACCTGCCAAGTCATATGCAGGCCCACTGTAAGCANCCACAGCTGCTATGNGATCATGATTACACTGGCTGTGTCANGCCCAGAAACAACAGTTCGCACTTTTAAGTCAATAGTTCTGCTTTGACTACACAAATCTGTATTAAAAAACAAAAACAAGATCCTAGATGATTGTAACACCAGTGTTCCGCAGACCATAATTTCAGAAAGCTGGCTTGAATCCTCTCTATGAATCTCTCCTTGGCTAATATTGCATAATTCTTGGAACTTTAAAATATCTATGATACATATGAAAGCTATGAGACACCTCAATTCACCTACTTCCCAAGGAGGGATGAAATGGCCTCTAATGTGTCAATGGGCATCTCAGAGGACAGGTGATAGCACAGTGTGACTTGGAAAAAATCAAAATGCTGGGTTGTATTTGTTCAAAAATTTTAAACAATTAGGAGACAATGAGGAACAGTGAACTGTAGAGATTTAACTCCCAGTGGCAGAGGTAAAGTCTTTCTATAGACCACGTTAGGCTTTCTCTACCTTTTCTCTCCAATACTCTCCATTCCACCACCATTACCTCTTACAACTACCGTGTCTCCATCTCTTCTTATGCCTTNTAGTAACCTTTCCAAGATTATTTGCACTTTGAAGGAAGTCCTTAAGAGAAAACCAGTGAGTCGATAAAGGCTGAATCCCAATAGTGGAATTTAGAAAGAGCAAAGGTT
>LZPO01118180.1:7612-27532 GCA_001675575.1 Neotoma lepida | reverse complement strand
TAGTCGAATGGCAGGAGAACTCATTAAGGTTTAGACTCAGACACTGTAAGGAACAGGATGTACAGTTGGCTGAGGAAGACTGTTAAGAAGAGTATGCACATGGGAACTTGCTCACCCACTCCTGCTTCTCAATCAGCCTGATGCTAGGCTGTTATCCTGAGGTAAAAACTCAAGAGTTTTCCTCTAAGATAATTGAACCAGTTTACTTGGGAGAAGTTAGGAACTTACATAGAAAAGTTTTTAACTGGTTTGCTTTTCTGTACATCAGATGCCAGCCTAAATATCAACAAGACTTACCCACAGACGTGAGGCTCCCTGACAGACATTTACATCACATTCTAAAGTATATGGATAATAACAACCACAAAATATTTGAGGAAGTCATTTAAGCACTGTTGAGAAAGACTATAAAATGCACAAACTCTGAAAAATATTTCAGAGACTAGAAGGTAAATTTTTAAAAATTATAAGTTGTTTTGTATTTGGGAAACATTACCCACATAAAATATAAAGAAAGTTTAAAAACAATGACAAGGAATTCTTGAGATCTAAACATCATTCCAATTTCTTTAAATTAAAGAATAATTGGAGGCTAAAGTTTATAAAATATCTTAAAACAGAGGATCAAAGTTTTTGGAAAAAGAAAACAGACAATAAAAGAAAAGAGACAATAATATTCCCTGGAGGAACAGGCTCTCAGCCCAGGAAATCTAGGTTCCTTCCCAGAATTCTGTGGGAGAATTCAGAGAATAAGGAAGGAATGATGTGCTCTATAAAATAAAATAAAAAAAAATTCAGGAGTGAATGGAGATATATATGTTCAGATATAAATCCAGATGCTCAGAACAAGGAACAGTCTAAAATATATGTTCATGGGATTGTATAATTTTGTATTATTAAAAATAAAAATTTTATGACATGAAAAATGGGATGTCTTAAGTTGTTAAGTAAAGGAAGCTGCTAACAGACAAATCAGAACCAACATGGACATAGTGTTTTCAACAAGATGAGACGTTCAAAGTTATTAATAAAGTGTCTTAAAATTTGTAGAAGGAAAGTTTTTAAATCTAGATTCTAGACCCAACTAACCTATCAACAAGGTGCAGAGCCAAGTAACGTATCAGCAAGCTCCAACCAATAAACTGGTGTCCCGTATTTACCTGTTACTATGTAATTACGCATGAATGAACCTCAGTGTAGGGATTTAACTAGGCTGAAGAGCTAAGCTCCCAAAAACCAATTGATTCAGTCTTGTTGAACAGTGAAATCGAAGCTAACAGCTGAATATCAGGCTCAGAGAACAACCAACCAGAACCAAAGTGGAAGGAGGCCAGGCCTGGGAAAAAACATAGGAAAAAAATTAAATGGAATGGGTTAAATGGTGGGAAATGTGGAAAACTTGAGTGTTTGATAAAGCCATTTTTTAAAAGGCTATTAGAAAATTCTGGAAAGATGAAAGCTATACAAGAAAGTCATGGCCAAATATTATGAACCAATCCAAACTGAGATAGACGTTAATGGACTTCAAAGAGTGTTCTAGATCCCTACGATCACTGATAATCTGGAAGCTAGAGAGAAGAAGGCATATGTTCATATCCACAAAAAGAAAACACATAAAATCAGAAACTCTAGGAAAACTAAAGATAAGGCTCTAAATATATATAGACAGATTTAAACTATTGATAGAATGCAAGAAAGAGGAATCTACTTGAATTTGATATTCTCTGAAAGGCTTACTTGTAATTTATATTTTATGTATAACTACTATTGCTTAATACTTGGTTCAACAAAAATATGAGCATGGCCATAATATTAACATAAGTATATTAATGGTATAGTAGTGGAGACACTTTATTGATTTCAACATTTAGAAAGTTAAAAAAAGACAAAATAACTCCTAACTCAAAACATGAAAGTATGGGAAAACCCTGGCAACATAAAAGACAATTGGTACAAGATGAAGAATAGAAGTGGGAGGGAAAAGATGAAGAGAAGTGATGCTATGTACATCAGTGATGTTTTTAACTTGGCCTTGGGTACTAGCTTCTGGCTTTTGTTTAGTGTTTAGATCATGAAAGTTGACATCTCTGATACTCCTGGCTATTTTGTCATGTTGAGAAGATGGATATTATGGTTTCCATCATTGAATGAAAACAAGAAGCTAAGACCAGAAATGGGCTTTCTCTTACTTAGGATTTGCCTTTATACTCAGAAGGGAACTTAAGTCTCACTGAGCAGATAAGGATTTCCTGCCTACACTTGGATCAATCACCATCAAACAGAATTTGATTAATACCTTTGGTCCTAATATGGGTTGAAGTCTATCAATTCATAGTTCATGGGAACTCAATACCTGAACAAATTGGAGTTGGAATGATAGTCTGGGAAAAAAGAGATGCTGGAATGCAAAACAGCATGGTAGTGTTCTACCATGCGTCCTCTGTGTCCAGAATGTTTTTGTCATTTTTTACCTTGTTTCACCTGACCTCTGTCTCAGGCTGACCTGGTGAAAATTGAGGTTGGTCAGGATATTGTAAACATGGAGATTTAGTGGAAGAATTGTCAAGGGAGGTTTGCATTAGTCGAGCATTAGGCTTTTTTGGAACTTCAGTTATTAAGTTACTCAACTGGCAGAGACAATTGCTGACTTTGGGCAGAGCTAGAAGTAACTATAAATTAGTGGATTAGTGATTATGCATAAGCTGTTTTTAAAGGATCAGCTTCTCCAGGGCTGAAACTGAGATTAGAGGGTATGATTATGGAGCAAAAGCACACTTTTGATGCTATGATTCATATCCTCAAATTGAATCTGTAACAACACAAATGTATCTTTTTTTTTATAAAATATTTCCTGAATACCATATGCTGTACTTTAGATAGTCCCAAAATGTCATGCACTACAGGTTTAGGTCTTGCGGTAGAGTGTTAGGCTATGCTGGAACCCTTATGGTAGTGAGGTCTTATGGGAGATCCTTAGCTCATTAAGGATGTACCCAAAGTGGGGACTGTGGGACTCAAGCCTCTTCCTCTTTTTCCTTTGCTGCTTGGCTAATGAGGTGACTTTGCTGTCATGATAAAAGGTCTAGAGCAAGGGGCCTACTGATCATGGATCAGAATCTCCAAGACCATGAGCTAAATTAAACTTTTTATCTTCAGAGGGTAATCATCTTGTTCATTTCATTATCATACCACAAAATGGACAAACACACCATGCAAGCTAATATTATAAATAAAAGTTAGGTTTATAATTTCAGTATTTTTACATATCACTGTGATGGGAAGCTTACCTCTCCTATTAAGATGATGCAATATGATGCTCGGACTTGTTTACAGAGCTCCACAGAGGGTAATATCAGTATTTTCTTTGAGTATGATACTTAATAAGTCAGCCACTTTAAAGACTTGCAGCAGCTAAAATAATTTGAAAAGAGGTAGGAAGAGAGGTCAAGCATTGAAGCTGTGAAGTCCGTCTATAATCCCAGCTTTGCAAACTGCTCTGAGTTTTTCTTTCTCTTTTACTCATTTACTTTGTTTAGTATTAGGATTACACCTGGAACTCATATACGCTAGAAAGGCATACGTAGCCCCAGCCCTGTGAGACTCAGCTTGTCTTTTGTGCCTGAAGGTGGTATCAGTGTGGATCCATCTCTTAGGACAGTCAATAAGGACGGGAAATCACGCATATGAGAATTTAGTAGCAAACTAATCAAAGTATATTTCATCAGTTTTTATTTCAGAAATCCAAAATATAACATATATGAAACTTAGGATAAATTTTCTTTGTGTGTTTGATCCAATATAAATTTCAAGATAATTTGTCACTATTTTCATGCAGTATTTCAAAAATACTTTTGAACAAACGTTTCAAGGATTTAGAAGCCTTTTAGTGCAATTGTTCCTGTAGAAACAATAGGCTAACTCTAAACCTCCCTCATTTATTAAAGTATAGCTCCTGAAAACCTCCACTGGACAATTATGTATTGCATGAGTGTTATGTGGTAGGCAAAGTTACAGATATGTTGTAAGTACTAATTTATCCTCAGAAGAGTCCACTGAGAGATATGCTGTCTAGATTCATTTTATACAAGAAGAAACTCAAAGACAGAGAAGGTGAGTAGTTTGCCCAAGGTCACTTAAGAACTAGGATGCACTTCCTAGCATCCCTTCAGGATTCAGGTCTTCAATTCCTATATACATGGCTACTGAAATCACAGATGAGTCCATTCCTAGGCATTTCCTTGAGCCACATCTACAACCAAGTGTATTACCCCCCCCCCCAGAAGAGTATTCTCTAGCTAGTTCCCATTTGCTTAAATTCAGGGCACCTCTAAAAGCCCATTCCATCACCAAAGCTCCCTGTGGGATCATCTCAGGTCCTTTAGCAACTATTCAGGTTCAGCTATTCCTTCCACTCAAGACTGTTCTTCTCTCACAAGTTCAGCTTCCTAGAGCACTGTCCCTCAGATTATGCTTCCTGTTAGTGTCATCTAAGACTGTCACATGAATAGTAAGTGGCAGAGATAACTCTAAAATCTGGCCCCAGGGCCTGCCTTCTCATCACCATACTATACTGTGTAGTGTAGAAATTCATTCTAATAACTTGCTTGGAAGCTGTGTGAGATGTCATGCCTGTAATTCCAGCATTCAGGAGGATGAGGTAGGAGGATCATACATAAAAAAACTCTGTCAATAATGATGATGATGAAAATAAATATTGTAGAAAGGAAAAGTTTTCGCTTTAAAAATTGTATAAAATACATTTTGTTTCAACAATCCATCCATCTGCTCTACTTGCCTAGGTTAACGAACAAAGCTGTTATCATAATTGTTCCTTTATTTGCAAGACCTCTGAGATATTTCTGAACTCTGTTATGTCCTTGATCCCACTACAATAATAAGCCAATATGCTCTACAAGTGGCTGATGGGCTGAAATGATAAATCTGCTTCTTTAATGGTATTATAAAAATAAAAAACTAAGGAACTAGTTGTTATAATGGATGTTTCTTTTGAGATACTCAATGCTTCTGAGTTTTTGAGACCATAAAAAATCTTCATTTTCCTGTTCAAAACAAGTACAGGCATTAACATGGCATTACTAATCTCTTAGAGTTATTACATGACCTCCTGTGCAGTTCTCTAGAATATTCCCTCATGCCAAACCGAAGTACAAAGCTGCTCTCACATGTCTATTCCAAACATTACAGCACTACCTCAGTGATACCAGGAAACCATGAGAAAATTAAAAGCCTTACTCCTATAACACTGCACCTTAGGGTTCATTATTTCAGCCCAATGGAGTGATTTGCCTTTCTAGCCAGCAGCCAAAACAACAGTTTGTTGGAGATGATAATACATGAAAAGTGTGCAGAGCTGGGAGCTGTATTTAAAAAGATCAATAGCAAAGCTCCAAAGTGCGTAGAAAAGACATGCTGATCAATTCAGACAAAATTACGGGGAGGTAACAGAGGCTTCAAGAACTCCCAAGCCCCTAACAACAGACATTTACTTCTGATATATGGAACAAGTCCATTACAGCTGCCCACAGCTCTCTGTCATGAGATCCAGCATCCCTGCTCTGAGATCCAGTTGCCCACAGCATCTCTGCTCTGAGATCCAGGTTTATGGAGTATGCACATCAACATATACCTGACTTCATGGTAGATGGAGGATGAGAAGACCACGATGTCCATGCATACCCCCACTCATGTGTCAACATGCAATGCAAATCATGTGATCAAGTCTGACGTCAACAGAAAGGATGCATAATCCTGCTGCAGGGAAGACATGTATATGAGGACTAATGATTAGTTTCCAGTTTTTTTTTTTAAAGAAAATTGACAAAAATTTCATCTCCATCTTTTTAAAAACGAATATTAGCTGTCTTCTACACATAAAATACACCTACTTCTCTCACCAGAGGCCAAAATAAAAAGTCCAAAGTGCAAGGATAGCATCAGGAAAAAGGTATATGATTTGGAAAATCTTTAGTGATGAGGGCTGATTGTGCAGCCCCATTCCTGCACCACAGTTGAGACATCACCCCACCACTTCGAGCCTCCAGCCTGCCAGAGCAATTGTATCTTTCATCATCAAAGTAACCCAGTGTCCCATTCCCAGAATTCCAGAGGCTCTGCTAATGTAGAGTCATACTTTCTATAACAGAGCTGATGAAGGCCCTGGCATCCTAAAGAATCAGAGCCTCCCGTCAGCTATGACACCTCCTGCTCCAGGTCCAACAGTCATCATACCTCACCTACTAGAATTGGAAAATGGATCTATATCATGTGTTAGGTGCTGCAGTACTTTTGCAAAACCCTAAACCCAGGAACCCAACACTGCAACAACTCTGAAAACCGTGCCCTGGATCCCACTGCTGTTGTGGCTATGAACCGTGTTAGATGAAGCAAAGGGAAATATGTCTTCTGCTGAGACTCCTCATTCTAATAAGGAGCAGACTAAGAGGATGCCTAAACTCTTTCTTCCTCCTTATGCAGCCACCATCACTGCTCTGAACTTCTGTGGCTGCAATCATGATAGCTGACCAGTTACTGACTCCAAAGATTGAGAATTTATCATTTTTGAGAATGAATTTAAAATGATGATCTTAAGGATACTCAATGAGACAGTGCCCTGGCTTAGTCTAACATCCCCATTCCCCCACCTGTACCACAGCTAAGCTGCTTTCATGACCCCACTAGGTACCTGGACTACCATGTCTTTCTTCAAGATCTAGCCCAATGAATACCCTGAACTCCTTGTATATTTCTTTTCCACAACACACCAGATTTAGCTTAGGTCCCATAGCAGTAAAACAACTTAGTCTGGTTTTCTCTGCCCTCTCTGCCAAGGAGCTGTAGGCTTGGGCCAGGATCCTCCCTATCTATCCCCTAAATCACATGACCCTCCCATGTCCTATCCAACCTTTCTAGTCAGGCTTATCTACCACCACACTCCAAACTTGTAATGGGAAGCACAACCTGCATACCAGCACAGTCCCCTATGTCCACCTGACTGCATTCCCTCCAAGCCATTTCTAACCTCTAATCCCAGCCCACCCCAACTCTTCTCCTCTTCCTCAATGTGCTTTACCCACAACAAACTGAAAATGAACAAAGGAAGACCACATGCCCAGATCTCGTTACAAGAATACCAACAATGTGAAAGATCAAGCTACTATCTTGTCTCCAAAACTTCCCAGTCCTGTAGAACTACTTGCCAATGGGAATTACCTAGATGACCTCCAGGACACAGAATTTAAAAGAACAATCATAAACTTCACCAAAGAATTCAAGGAGTTTAAAGAAGACACAAACAGCTCAATGAAATCAAGGAGAAAGAACTTTAAGAGAATGAATGCCTGAGTGATGCCCAAGAAAACACAATTGTAATGGATGGAAATGACACAGATAATCTAAGACTTGAGAACAAGATTTAATCAGGAGATAGAAACTTTAAAGAGGACTTGAAAATGCAAATGGCCCTACTAGAAAATTCAAAGGAAAGCCTTACAAGTAGAATGTACCAAGCAGAGCACATACTGTCAGGTCTCAAAGATAAAATAAAGGATCTAGTCCAAATAAGTAAGGAACATAACAAAACAGGAGGAGGGGCAGGGCCTCATGAGCACTCTTCCCTAGTAACCGTTGTCAACTGGCTGTAGAACTTGGGGAGATTTCTGTGATGGAAAGTTAGTGGGCCCAATCTTGTGTTAATCTCTTTTGGGTAATCATGGCTACTATAAATTCAAGAGAGCACAAGCCATGTCATGTGTAGAGGACACTATTCCAACAATAAATAGAAATATTACAGAAAAGTAAAATCTTGAAACTGGAGAGTTCAGTCAATGAAATAAAAAACACAATAGAGAGCCTTAACAGTAGGGCATACTCAAGCATTAAAGAGGATCTGTGACCCTGAAGACAGGCCTTCTGAAATGGATTAGTGAGAGGAAGAATAGCAAGAAAATTACAGGCCAAGTTCTCTGATAAATATTGATGCAAAAATCTCAGTAAACCAAATATAACAGCACATAAAAATGATTATGCATCATGACCAAGTGAGGCTTTTTACCATATGCAAATTAATTAATATGATATACTCATTAGCAGACTGAAAAATAAAACACACATGAAACTCTCAATAGATGCAGCAGAAGAATCCAAGGTTCAACATCTTTTCTTGATTAAAAACTTGCACTACTTTTGGTGCAGATGAATAGATCCTGGGTATTTGTTCTGATAGTAATTGGATATCACACCAATGAAAGGCCAAAAGCGAAAAGAGCTGAACTCTGAATAAAATAAAACAGCAACCTAGAAACTGAGAAAATATTTGTAAGCTATAATATAAGGGGATAATGTCCACATTTTATAAAGGACTTATACATCTGAATAGCAAAGAATCAAAATGTTACTTAAAAATTGGCAAAAGGTGAATAGACATTTCTTCAAAGATGGTAAAAATGGCCAACAGGTACTCAACACCATTAATTACCAGGAAAATGCAAATAAATCTACTCTGAAATATTGCATCACATCTGTTAAGATGCATTGTGAAAACAGAGACAACAAATGACAAGGGTGTAGAGAAAAGGAAACTCTTGCACGGGGTGGNAGGGGGGCGAGACTAGAACTTCTGGATGCTTGATCTGCAGTAGCAGCATGATGGGATTTGGAATCACCATGGAAACACATCTCTAGGCACATCTGTGGGAGATCTGCTAGGTTTGGTTAATTAAGGTGGGAAGACCCAGCCTAAAATGTAGGCGGTACCATTCCATGAGCTGGTTTTCAGGCTGTATAAATAGAAAGCTAGCTAAGCACAGACATCTATTACTCTCTGCTTCCTGACTATAGACACAATGTGACCAGCTGCCTCGAGCTTCTGGTGCTGTGACTTCTCCACTGTGGTGTGGCCTCAAACTGTGAGCTAAAGTGAACCCTTCTTTTCTTAGTTGCTTTGACAATTTTTTTTTCCACAGCAACTGGAAAACTAATGTACATCATTGTGGCATTATTCATAATGGCTGGTATACAAAGACAGCCCAAATGTCTCTCTTATGTATAATACACAATTAAATTGAGTTTTGAATAAGAAAAGACAAAAAAACCATAAATCTATTTTAAACTCAGTCACCAAGATTTTCAGAAGTTTCATAATTTTAGGTCTTTTATTTAGTTCTATTTTCTATGTTATGATAAGTTATACACATGGCATAAGAAAGACACAAATCCCATTAGTCTCATATTGATTCACGATTGTCCCAATAGCAGACAGGAGAAGAGAGACTATCCTTCCTCCACAGAACTGCCTTGCACATTGGCTGGACATTGACAACACATGCATGTGTCTTTTTGGAGGCTATTCAGTCCAACCGATCTCTTTGTCTATCTTGACCCAAATTGCACACTATCTTGATTTCTATTGCTTTAAAATAAGTCTTAACACCAGGTAGCATAAGTCTGTAAGCTCTGTTCTTTTCACAAATTGTCTTAGTACTCTGAATTTTAAGATACGTTTTGGAATTAGCATCTTAATTCCTAAAAGAAATTGCTGAGATTTTAAAATTATAGTCACACAAAATCTACAGACCAGATAATAATCATACTCTTCCTAGTTGCACATCTAAGATGAACTCATGTACCAGGGCACATGCATTGAGATGTTCATATAAGTATTGTTTATAGTAATCCCCAGTTGGAAGTAAAATAAATGTCCAAGAATATAAACAGAGAAATATATACAGAAATGGAAATGAATTGACAAGGACATGCATCAGCTTGAATGAATCTCTCAAATTCCATGCCTAAAGAAGCTAGTTATATAAATAATATATTCAGCATACATGTTTATATAAACTTTAAGGCAGGGAAAATAAACTATAATTTTTGGGAATTAATATGCAGTATGTATCATGATAAGAAGAGCCTTAAAAATAGGAATGTGTTTGTCCCTAGAACAAAAGGAAAAGAATATAAATTCGTGGCTTCTTCCTATGGTAATGATCATTTCTATTTCTTAACCTCAGTGGAAGATATAGAATAGTTTTTTTTAATGTTGTTTTGTATATATGCACATATCTTTGTGTAAATGTCAGACATATTCTTTATATTTATATAATACACAAGGAAAAAGTGGGAGGAAGTTACTACAAGTTTATAAATACATGTTGGTGGTACTGACTTGGGGCTTCCCTGCAAGGTAGTGTGGGTCAACTGAATTGGGACATCAACTCTCAGCACCAGTGGCATTTTTATCTTTATGTGGCCATATGTGGAGGAGTGCTTAGATTAGTTGACAGTCCTCACTGGGACAAATGAAAATGAGCTGACATCTTCCACTGTCAGTGTGTCATTTAATTCTCTTGTTCTTAATTGAAGATCACCATTGTTAGGAGATCTGAGGCAATTGCTCCCAAGTTTTCTTTCTGAACTTCTCTGGAGCATAACCACTCAGTCTTGGGCTGGTGGGGGAGGAATAATTTCCTGGGTGTACATGTGTGGGAGGGGAACTAGATTTCTCATTACCGAGGTATCTCTCCACTTTTCTCTCTTTGACCTACCTGCGCGCCTACTCTCAGAGCTACTTTGTGCCATCTTCTAAGACTTCCTGAGGTACTGTGGGCGCCAGTTGGCTTGCTTCTCTGTTTCCACAATCGCTCCTTTGTGCTTTGCTTTTCTCAGTCTGTTGAGTCGCTTTCCGATAGGCCAGTTGTTTCCTTGTTTCTGTTCGTTTTAATGGCTATCTCCTTTGCTCTTCCTTGTGTTTTGTTGTAGCATTTTAACATTTTCTTTTTTTAAATCACACTCAATGCCCACACATCAGCTTTTAAACACTATTCTCCAACATAAGGAAATAGATCTCTCTAAGAAAATAGTTCAAACATAGGGCTGGTTCATGAATGATACAAGATGTTCTTGAATCATCTTGTAGTGCCCAAATGACATTGGTTAAATGAAGGAAACACAGGGCACAGGTACAAACCTGGAAGAGTTTCCATTGGACAAAGCTAGGGGAATGTAAATAACCAAATAAAAAGTAATGGGTAATAGTCTACAGTGTTAAATAAATACACATGAGTCCAAGTGATATAAATAAGTGATTGGATAGATCAAGGGTGAACCTTTGCAAAGGTATTCTAAATAAACATAAGTAGCTATTTCTCTACCTGGCAGGCAAATAATGCACCTCCCTGCATGTGCCCCCAAAGATAAAATATGAAAGGGTAAAATTAATAACCTTTTATATCTATCAAACAACCAGTTACTGAGGTGAATATCAATGACTGTCCATGATTTTATGTACTGAACAGCGTGCAACTATGATGTTTCCCCCTAAATCCACAATTCTAATTTAATCACAAGAAAATTTAAACCAACTAGTTTTTTTGTGTTTATTTGTTTGTTTACTTTTATGGTATTGGAGATTGAACTTAGGCTCTCAGGCATGCTAGACAAATGCTCTGCCATTGAACTATCTTCCCAGCCTGTTTTGGTCTTATTGTGTGTGTGTTCCTGCAAATTTTGCGCTATTGAAACCTCTCTCTATGAATGCACATTCTTAGGTATAGTATTTGGGAGGCCTGAGGGAGCTTGCTGGCTTCTATCACATTAGGATGCACAAGAAGATGCTACCTGTAAGACTAATTTCTAACCAGTCTTATTAATAAACACACAGAACAAGAAATAGGGGTGAAAATCTGATAGAGATCAAAGGAAGTGGGAGCAAGCCACCAGCTAGCCTCACCTCACCAATGAGGAAGCAGTCTATAAACAGCACCCACTCTACTGGTGTCTTACTCTTGGACTTCCCAGACAGAAGTTAAGAAATTAATTTCTCACTTATAAACTACTTTATCTAAGATGCTTTGTTTTGGAAACCCAAATAGACTATAAAATATCCTGTGAGCAGGACTCGTAAAGACTTTCAGAGCTGTAAAAACAGGAAGACACTGAGAAATTGCCGTAAATTGAAGGACACCAAGGACAGATGACTGCTAAATGCAATGTGATATCCTGAATCAGATTCTAGAATGCAAAGATATTAGTGTAGGATGTAGTGAGATACAAATAATTCTGTTTGTTTAACAGTAAATGATAATTTCTTCATTTTTACAACCATGCCAGGTCATGTAAGATCTAAACCTAAGGAGAACTTCGGACTCTCATTTCAACCTTTGTAGTCTCTCCTGTAAATCTAAAACTTGAAAGCTTATTGGGAAAATCTCTATGGTAAAGCTATAAGTAGGGTCTATGTTTTTCCATGGTTGAGGGTAAGCTGTTGTGGGATATTTCTACACTGTGTGAAGATGTATTGCTGTGATTGGTGTGATAAAAAGCTGAATGGCCAATAACTAGGCAGGAGGTATAGGCGGGACTTCTGATAGAGAGAGAACTCTGGGAAGAAGAAAGGTGGAGTCACCAGCTAGTATGGAGATGAGGTAATGCCATGTGGCAGAATGTAGTTAATATAAATTGGTTAATTTAAGTTATACAAGCTAGTCGAGAACAAGCCTAGGCTAAGGCCAAGCTTTCATAATTAATAATAAGTCTCTGCATCATTATTTGTGTGCTAGCAGTCTCAATTAGAAAGTATTACTANACATGGTATCCAATGTGGGGACTCAAATATCCACACAGGGCCTGAGAAAGTGGTTTCTCTGGTAGGCTCTGCATATAGAAATGCAGCTCTTTTAAGAGGCCCTGCTGTGCAGCTGAGCACTTGAGCAGCTGACACTGAGTATAAACTCCTGCTATAGGCAGACACAACAAATTCCCAGAGCTGGGGCACATAAATGTGGCTCTGGGATGGTACCCACTGGCATAAGTCTAGGCTCTCACAGAACTGAGGAGGGTGGAGCCAGCTGCCCACTCATCATTTGCTAAGCTGAGTGATGCACCAGCAGCCTAGCAGTTTAGATTTGGCTCACGCAGTCAGAGGAGGCTGCATAAGTATAGAAGGTCAGGTCCAGACCAAGAAAACCTCTGAACATATACAATATGCTTAAAAATATACTTAGATGCTGGAGAAAGAAAAGAAAAATGGCTATAGACAGTCATAGAAAAATTAATAAATAGTTTGAAAGTAATAAAGTAAAAGTCTTTAAAGAGAGAGTAAGGTAATATAAAAAGAATAAGCCATGTAAGTATGGGAAATACCATACATAACACAGGGTATGTGGATCATATACAATGCTTTGGTAACTTTAAATATTGTAAATGCTAATGAGCAAAAACAATAGCTCTTGAGAGACATTGGATTATGGAAGCTGCTAAATTAAACCAACTTATATATTTTAAGAATGTCTTAACTTCAGAATGGAAGTCAGAAAATATGTTGCATTGTGGGAGAGGTTTTACTTTTGATTTCCACAGGAAACAAAAAGCTATGGATTTCTGCAAAAGTAATGAAGACAAGATTTGATTGAAGGAGACCTCCTGAAAATCTTGTCTATAGACATGAAGAAAGAAAGAAAGAAACAAACAAACAAACAAAAACCCTATAAGACAGGTAACATATAAACTGATCCCTCTACGTGGGAACAGCTTTGAGACTGGATGAGACATGATAAATCTTGTTGGCTACAGAATCCTCATGACAGTTTGGTTATACAGTCCGAACAGACTTATAAAGTTGACAGATGTCTTTCATCTGTTGAAACATAGAACAAAAAATCATCTTTAGCTGACATGTAGCACATCAAACATTCCATACTTGTGTTAATGCAAATATATATGCTGCCTTTAAAAGTCTGTGTGTTTTCAGAAAAAAAGAACCAGACACCAATGAAAACAAGTAGCCCAGGTGATCCAGCCTCTCAGAATGCCTCTGTTGCAGTTTCCTCAAAATTCTGCATCCAGAACAACTTCAAAGCTGCTAGCTGAGATGGCCCAGCCACAAAGCCTAGTCCAGCCAGGACTTCAGATAAGCTCTACATTTTCCCATCATATAGAGACAAAAAACAAATGATGCAGCTAGCTCTCCTAGGACTTGACCATTATCCCAATTTTCTCAGGGTCCCCTAAAGATGTCATTGCCCTCAGACAACAGGTATCAGTCTAGAGAACATGATGCCCACATTCTCAAGAGGTAGGGTGGGTGGTTTTTGTTTACTTAGTGGGTTATGAATGTTTGTAATTGTTTAAGATGGGAGGGTTAGTTGCAAGTTGTTATTGGTCATGGTCAAAAAAAAAGAAACTTAAAAAAAAGAGGTTGGATTCAAGGATCTCTTTCTGAAAAGAAAAAGGGAGGATATAAAAATGGGATATATATATAAAAAAAAGAAATGAGGGGTATAGAAATGATAGAATAAAAGGATAGATTATTGAATCTACTTTTAAACTAAAAAACAACTATTAATCTCAAATATTTTACATTCATATGGATTTTTATATATTGATACAAATATAAGATTATTTTTGTTATAGTGTATATATGTTTTTACTCTTTTTTAAGGTATAATACTGATACAGCTCATTTAACAATATAATATAACTTTCTAGTCTTTGAAAGTTATTATTATAAACTATTTAGGATAATTAAGAAATAGAGGTTAGNAGTTAGTCATCTATAACAATCAAATTTATAGCCAGATATGTTTTCAAGGTCAAACAGAGATATAGTTTAGATAGACAGATGGTTTTCAAACACTTCAGAGACCTGCAGAATATGGCATTTAAGATACTTTAATNACATAAGGCTTTTTATGATGGTAAGACACATCTGCTCCTGGTAGCACCAATTTACTTTAAAATATTTACTTCAATTTACTTTGAAGAACCTCCATATGGAGTTTGCTTTCATTTGTGGTGAAGTTAGCCACTGGACAAGAAACTACCCTTGTCTCGGCTACTGACATTATGCTGCCCAAACTGGACAAAAAGGACACAAAACAAAGTGACTGCCAAACTTTGCCAAGACAAGGTAGGACAGTCCTTCAAGACTCCTGCCTCACAGAAAAGTCTGTCATATATTCAGGCCTGTAGGCCAAAGATGGATGCTCCAACATTGAAGAGGAATCTCAGGTGACTGTCCAGTCAGCCAGCTGTCTTTGTCATTTCTATAGTTTTGAAAGTTGTTTGCTCTGTACTTCCCATTTACTCAGGTAATATTTCATCTTTTNTGGGCCTCTGATGAGGGGTGAAGACTAGCTATACCATTTTTTTTTACTACAAATTTTAAAAAAGCAACTTAAAACAGAGATGTAAGGTTTATAAAGGTTAAAGACAAAAGCTTAAGTTGCTTATTTAAGAAAATGTGTTAAGGTCTAAAAGGATATTTTTAGGCTGGTAATACAAGATATGATAAAAAATGGTTTAGGTATAAAGCTTTGTATTCATCAAGATAGAATAGATAATATAGTATTTACCTCAAAATTGCCAAATACAAATGGTCTGATCATTGTGAATATAATTCTTACCTGATTATTGTTCTTATTATATATAGTTTTACTATGTTAGAGTTAAACCCTTTCCTTTTTTATTTAGACAAAAAGGGGGAAATGTTGTGAGATATTTGTACATGTGGGTGAAGATGTATTGCTGTAACTGGTGTAATAAAAAGCTGAACAGGAAATAGCTCGGCNGGCGGTATAGGCGAGACTTCTGGGCAGAGAGAGAACTCTGGGAAGAAGAAAGGTGAAGTCGCCAGCCAGACTTGGACAGGAAGCAGGATGGACAGTACAGAGATGAGGTAATGCCATGTGACAGAACATATAGATTAATATAAATGGGTTAATTTAAGTTATAAGAGCTAGTTGAGAACAAGCCTAGGCTAAGGCTGAGCTTTCATACTTAATAATAAGTCCCTGTGTTGTTATTTGTGTGCTGGCAGTCCTGATGAGAAAGTGCTGCTATTGTAATGTAAGCTCACACTTATATATGCTCCTTCCAAGACTTACATGTATGAGACTGACTTCAGAATCCTCCCCTGACTTCCCTAGACACAGGGTTTCCATAGTGCCTTGAACTTCCCTTGATATTACAACACTTATCACAGTGCCTCCCCAATGAGCTGGCTGATCTCCAGGGNAAGTCCAAGGTCTAATCATTATTTTGTGTTCATTAACCAGCNAAAATACCTTCTGAAGGCATCTGTACATTCAGTGAACACATCATGTGTTTGAACTATTTTAGTTATGACCACAGCACAGCCGCTGCAGTGGAGACTCATTCCTGAGAACATATGCTGAGTATTGTAGTGGTATTTGCTCTGCTTATGACCTTGGGCTGTATGGCCCGAAAGAGCTGGTGATTCTTGCCTTTATATGTGACCTTTTAAAGGAAAGGGAGAGGGGTCATGTGTTTTAAAAGAGAGGAGAGAGGTGGCTCAGCAGTTAAGAGCANTGACTGNTGTTCTGGAGGACCGGGGTTCAATTCCCAGGCNGTCCAGTGTCTGATCACACCAGGAAGAAGGAAGGAAGCAAACATGTGACCCCATGCCAAAAAGAAGGAAGAAAGCAGACATGTGNCCCCTCTCCCCTTCTTTCGGGCCATATAGCCCAAGGTCATGGGCAGAGCAAATACCACTACAGAGTATCCTTTATGTGTTGGATAGTAAATAGAGCCCAGGAACATTGCTTCCCATGATGGGGAAGTGTAGCCACCACAGCAGCTAGACTGCAATGAAAGCAAAGATTTCTTTAGCCTTGTCCTGGTGACATTTTCTCAATAGTATTCTATGGTCTTTGAGACTATCCTCTTCTAATTACTGGGGAAATTATGCCTTATGAAAGTAGCCCCTGCTCCAATGATGGAGACTGGGCCAGAGAGGCATGGGATATTTAACCTTGGTAGCCTTTGGATGTTGTGTTTTTGCTTCTATCTTTGCTTGCTTCTTTTTTCATTAAATGATTGGAAAATTACCATGACTTTATTCCCATAGGCTGAAAATTAGCCTGCTAAGCTGGAACCCAAATCAGATTCTGATGACTAAGAATTAATCTATTTTTGTGGAAGCATGCCTAACGGAAATCAGTACAGCTCTTCTCTGCCACAGCAGAGCAGTCACTGCTGTCACCGGTGATTGATATGCAGTAGCCAAATGTGGAAATCACTCAGGTCTGAATCCCTTTGTTCTCTAACCAATATTGATCTAATTTTGTTTTTCCAGAGTACATCTGTTCACTGCTTTGCTTTTGCAAGCTAAGAAAAAAACCTTCATTTTGAAGGTTAAAAGATGTGTTTCAAGAGGTCTTTAATGGCCGCTCGCATGACTACATGGAACTGTGATTTCTCAATCCTGACTTGGTGATTCTGGGCTACTCCAATTTCAATAAATGACAAGAAATTATTGTGATGTTTCAATGTAATGGTAAAAAAATCTTCCCAATTAGTTTATAATTTAATATATTATAGGAAAAAGTGGCAAAGGGTAAAACATATGATGAGATAGATGTAAGTCTAAAAAAGCTACATACACAGGTTTTTATTAAAAATTTATGCAGGGGGTAGCAAGATAGCTCAGCATGTTAGGGTATTTGCCACCAAGCTGATGACCTGAGTACGATCCCTGAGACCCATGTGGTGGAAGGAGAGAATGGTCCTTCCCCCACGTGCATCTGCACATATAAACATATAAATACGTGTATCCAGTCTNTACCTANTGAGCATGTGCAAGCATTGTCCTATGTGCTTAGCACAAGTTAGAAATAGAGGAGCTACTCTCCCTGCTCGCTGAGAAATTCCAGTCTCAAGAGANACAAACTGAGAAAGATGGCCATGATGCACTTGCAGCTGCTTCTGTGACTGGACTNAGCTTTTATTTGTCAGCACATTCCTGCTTTGGCAAGAGAACCACTTTTGAACACAGGTCAAGGATGAACAAATGTCAGCGTTGGCCATGGTGGGAACTGATCAAGGTGGCATGTTGTGAATTGTAAAATATCTTTAGTCATGTTTTGACACCCTCTAGCTAGGATTAGGTTTTTGTTAGACAGTCTTTGCCACTTGGGGGGATCATCATCACCCCATGTGGCATAACTCAACTTAGAACACATACATACACACACACACACACACACACACACACACACACACAGAGTAAACATAAAATGTTTCCCTATAGCCTTTTCAAACAACCATGGTGTTATTTATTCCTTCTCTTCCTTCTCCTTCCGTATTACCCTCTCTATTTCCTCCCCACTTAAAGTCTCTCCCTCCCTGTTTCTCACAACTTCCTTTTCAAAGCTCCTGTGTCCTATGATGCCCTCTCTAGAGCTCCCCTGCCAGTCTTCTATTTTACTTTCCTGGCTTCTGCATTTACTCCAGGTTATATACTCACATCTAAATATTCAGATCTAGGATCGAGGAATAAGAGATAACATGTGGCATTTATCTTTCTGGGTCTGAGTTACCTCGCTAAGTATAATATTTTCCAGTTCAATCCATTTTCCTGCACATTTCATGTCTTTAATTTTCTTTACAGCTAAATAGAAGTCCATTGAGCATATGCACGTTTTCACTCTCTCTTCATCAGTTGAAGGAAAATCTGCAGCATGTCCGATGGTCACAGGCCTGTTTCCTGGGCATATAATGATCAATTAGCGTACTTTCTCCAATCTAGGCCTCACTGGGGAAGTTCAAGCTGCTACCTATAGTCCTATAGCACGTCTGTCCATACAGGCTTGTCCCATCATTGTTTTGGGGATGAGGGAAATTGTCATCTTAGATTGTAATTACAGCAAACATGTTTTAGTCTGAAGTCAATTTTGGTTTCTGTTATGTGACATCATTATGGGCTGCCCATTATTTCTAATAGAAATTACCTTAGAATGTATTTCTTTCAGTAATTTAGGAATAAGCCTTTATCTTTTTGTTATAGGTTTTATAAGGCTGTGTTCACTGAAAAATGACATGGTGCATTAACCGCAGTCAAGTCAGTAGATTTTATAGCAGTACTGTCTAAGAAATTATCCGAAACCACAAAGATCTGCAAAGACTGAGCTCAAAAACAGAATGTTTATACTGAGAGAAAATCCTCTGTCCATAGTGTTGACTTGCATCTTTTCATATCCATAATCAACATAGATACTGTCAGAGCCTCTGCAGAGAAGAGTCCTGCTCATCTCCCTACTCCACACTAGTGGTGACTTCTTAGTTGAATATGTTTTGGTTCATCTCTATAATGTATGTCTGCTATAGATTCTAAGCTTGTATATCTGTTACTTGAGTCTACAGATCATGCATCTAGCCACTCATCCAGAAACCCCGGGGGACATAAATTAGTGTAATGAAGCACATTTATTCAAGGCTAGCACTGAGGAAAACAGAGGAGACTTTTCCCTGTCTTCGGGGGCATCAGTAGCATAAATGGCTTTTACAGGGCACAGATGTATTACAGTGAGGCAATGAGCAGAAAATCTTGGTGTTGAGAAATGTAGAGTCTTTCTCTCCGGAATGTAATTTTCTTCTCTTTGAAAATGTCTGGACCTAGGACTTTGACCCCCTGGGGCCACCACCAGCATTTTTCTTTCCAGGCAAGCATTGCTTCTCTATGAGTCAATCTATACACACCGAGATGAGAAGGAGAATAAAAGAATTTATGTTAGACAGCCAAACTATTATGGCAAAACTATAGGCAGATTCCAAAACAATCAAAATCCATTAATTTCATTAGTGAAATCATTAATAATGTATGTGACCAATGGTTTCTTTCCTTCTGACTCTGAAATCTGTGTTAATTTGGAAGCAGTGTGCATTTGTGTGTGTATATACATGCACGTCCAGGCATTAGGCAACCTATTGAAAAAGGAAAAGCGGGTATCCGCAGTACTTGAGCACCTGTTCCTATCACAGAATCAGGACATGCCTATGATTCGGGAACTACCTTAAACCCTAAGCTGCATGCCAGGGTTTTATTTCTTCTTATTTCTGTCATCAGAAGTGGTGAAGAGAAGTTTGCATCGCCTCTTGTTCAACTCT